>CAIGRB010084237.1:0-15835 GCA_903798255.1 Fraxinus quadrangulata | reverse complement strand
ATTTAAATATAAGAGTATATTCGTCATTGCACAATTTTTTATTGATAAATTTGATGAAAATGGATAAAAATGATAATTTATGCAATCAAATATATAATTAATGGTGAAAATAATAAAAATAAAATATATGAATTTTTTTCATAGTGAAGGGTAAAAACAGTGATTATCCATTTAATAATTTATTCAGATTGATTTAGGATTTTGATACAAGTCCATTAGTTATTTGGTTGAAAAGTTATACTACCCATTAAGTTTACTTCGACTTGAAATTTTTTTTTTTTTTATTTTAATTGGTGCCAACTCTTCTGCTACCAAGAACATTATTTTACAGCGGTTAATTCAGCATTTCTCCAATATGTATGCTCAAACCCTTCCATTAACCAAACATTTAGTGTACAATCCACTAGCAAATCGAGGTGAAAAATTGTTGTTTGCTCCGATATTGAAATCTGGGTTTTGTAATTCAGCCAAAAGGGTGTTCGAATCAAGAATCAGTTTGAGAAATTATTCTAAATTGGATGGGGTCAGGTGTGGAGGGGGAGCACATATGGAGCAAGAACAAGAAGAGCAACAGGATGATGGGTATTATATTAGGAGGTGTGTGGAGCTTGCTAGAACTTCAATTGGGTGCACCAGCCCTAATCCTATGGTGGGGTGTGTGATTGTGAAAGATGGGAAAATTGTTGGCGAAGGGTTTCACCCAAAAGCTGGTCAACCTCATGCTGAGGTAACATACACTTGTTATTCTGTCATTTGTCATATATGTTAAGGTCAATGTATTTTACCTTTATGATTTGGGGGTTTGAGTAAGAAGCTGGATGCTTTTGGCTTGTTACATTGTATTCTACTCAGGACCTGTGGGCAATGTCTATCCTTTGCTTTGGCTTGTATATAAGAGGTGAATATCTGTTTCAATTTTAAATGTTTTTGCTATAGACACTACGTTAAATAATATGGAATCGGCTGTATTTCGTTGCTATATCTACTGGAGATCCAAAGCAACTAGATGCCTCTACAAAATTTGTATTGGAACTCATGTCATAAGATTTAAGAAAGATTTATAATGGTCATTAACCTACAACAACCCTCCTTTACCGGGAATAGGGTCGGCTATGAATACTGTAGGTGGAGTTAAATACTTTTTACCTTTTAGATATGTTTGGATTTTTCCAGTTATATACGCTATACGAACCATGTAATGGTGAGCATCCATCTTAGATTTGATTAGTTTGATCCAAATTGTTAAAAGATTAAAGAATAATGGTTTTCTTATATAGTTCTAATTCTATGTTTAGGAACAGATATCCAATCTGAAGGCTGGTGCTGTTATTCATAAATCCTAAATCAATGGATTAAATTAGATTAATTTTCATACAAATATATTTACAAAGATGCTTTCAAATAATTTTACTAAGAAAACTGCAGGTTTTTGCACTAAGAGATGCTGGGGATTTGGCAGAAAATGGGACAGCATATGTGAGTTTGGAACCATGTAACCATTATGGGAGAACTCCACCATGCACTGAAGCGCTAATCAAGGCCAAAGTGAAAAAGGTGGTGATTGGTATGGTGGATCCTAATGCCATTGTAGATTCAAAAGGGATTAGGAAACTGCAAGATGCAGGAATTGAAGTGACCGTGGGAGTTGAGGAAGAACTGTGCAAAAAGCTTAATGAAGCCTATATCCATCAAATGCTGACAGGGAAGCCTTTTGTTACTCTGAGGTACTTCTCGCTAATGGCTACTCTCCGAAGAGATGTTTGGTACACGGCACTAGAATAGAGAAGATCTTAACTTCTTTTTCTTTCTTAATAGTATCGCTAACTATTCAAACCATCTTACGATACATACCATTAGTACATGTTTGGTTCATAGTACTAGACAACGTAATGAACAAGATTTAGGGCCTGTTTGATGTAGATTTTTTGCGAACAAAGTGAAATGTGATTTTTTTTTTTGGAGATTTTGTCATTAAAAAGTTGGGAAAAGTTATGGGTCCATGTGCAAAAAGTATTTTATTGGAAAAGTATGTTTTGAAAATGAGTTATAAAGAATTTGTACCAAAAGCGGCTTAAATTTCTTTTTCTTTGTTAATATTCCCAGTCATGTTTGATCCATCTACCAACTATTGCCGTATCATTGAACTCTGTTGATAGCTTGATTATCTTGCCAGAGAACTTGGGGTTGTTTTTGTGTTTCTTTTATTGAAATTAAAATACACATTTTACTATGTTTAGCTGAATACAGGATTGCATTATAGGTACTCGATCGCAGTCAATGGTCATCCTCTCGATCAGCTTGGTGATGAAGTCACAGAGCGTGGTGGCTACTATTCGAAGTTGTTGCAAGAACATGATGCGATCGTTCTTTCTTCTACATCTTCATTTCATGCATCCAAGGAACCTGGGGCCAATCAACCTCTTCAGATTGTGTTATCAAAAAATCCAAATTCCCAAATTCAAACTCCCAAACCTACTGATGATGCCACTTCTAAATTCATAATCTTCACCGAGAAAGAGATGAATGTAGAACCAGAAACAAATCAAAAAGGAATCGAGACCGTAGTTTTTGATAGGATAAGTCTGATTTCAGTTCTGGAACATTGCAAGCATCAAGGATTATGCAGTGTCTTGCTTGATTTAAGAGGGGATTATGCAGATTTTGAGGATATACTAAGAGAGGGTTTCGAACAGAACTTCTTCCAAAAATTGGTGGTGGAGGTGTTGCCAATTTGGCGTGGAAGTGAGGAAACGTCATTGAAGCATAGCTATGTAGAAAAACGGGTGAACAATTTGACATCCATGGTCTCAGGTAAAAGCATTCTGTTGGTGGGATATTTCGGATGAAATTGTCTGGACTCATGGCAAGTGAACTCTCTGAACTACCAACAATTTGTTTTCTGGTCACAAATTGGAATCTCTACCCCTTGTAGAGCCGGATCAATTTGGTCTTCAATGGCATTTTTATCGAAAAGATTCATGTTGCCGTGGTGTAGGGGACAACTTTGGTTCTTCCTTCTATGCTTTCTTATTTTCTTTCCATATGTAGAGAATATGGTAGTAGCTAGAATTGGTATTACTCAACATTCTTGGAATCCTTATTTGCTAACACTATGGATGATAATCTTTCAACTGCCAATCTTATTTTATTCAAATTCTTTAATGATCAGGGGAAATATCAAATTTGATCCCAAATTGATGGGTTAGTGTCACGAAAACGAATTCTTAACGCACACTAAGCATAGAGGAAAAGAATCGATGGATCCTTTGATTCATTGATTAGTAGAGTTGTAATGCATTTTAATGAATCGAGAGTTCGTTGTCACTCAAATCAGCTTGATGAATAGCATAATTGTTCACCAATGCACTACTATAAACTAAAAGGTGCTAATTAGGGCGTACCCATCAAGTTTGGCAAGGTGGAGAACAATGGTGACCACAAGTCAGTATAAAGTCATGATATGAAATTCTTTCTACATAAATTGTTGGAAATATTCAAATTCACAAAAGGCAATTTAATAAAGACATTACAATTGACGTACTCATTCAGACATGAAGATGATTATTTCAACTTACAATTGTGCACATTTGACATGATTTGAAGCTTCTATTAGCTCTTTGTAGGGTTTGATCAAGTTCTCTTCGACAAATGTCCAACGATTCTTAACATTACTATAGCAATAGCATGGTACATCCACTGAAGCACAACGTATAACATATTCAACTTCACAGATGGCCCATGCCATGTGAGCTGTAAAAAGAAAAAACGAAAGCAATGCGCGCCACAAAACCCGAGGTACCCAAACTTCAGATCTTCAAATTATCCCATATATAAACATATATACAGAGATATCTGTATCTGTGAAATGAGATCTTAAATCGTTATTATCGAAACTAGATTCCTGATAATAATGGGTCGCTTCAATTTGGCATCTTCGAAGCGGAATCCGAAGCAGTGGCGGCTGCTGGACATACTCTCCGCCGCTCTCTTAGCGGCGGTGCTGCTCTTTTTCCTGTTAGTTTTCACTCCACTGGGCGGGTCTGGGCGAGCGCGGACATCCGGGTCTGGGTACGATCCCAGGCAACGGGCGACGGTGGTGGCGCTGCTAGAGTCGGGGAGTCAGACGGCGGCGGTGAAAATTGAATCTTGTCCGGAGGATACGGTGGATCATATGCCCTGTGAAGATCCGAGACTTAATAGTCAGCTTAGCCGGGAAATGAATTACTACAGGGAAAGGCATTGCCCAAAGCCGGAAGAAATGCCGCTCTGCTTGATCCCGCCGACCAAAGGGTATCGCATTCCTGTCCACTGGCCGGAAAGTTTGTATAAGGTGTGTTACTTAAAGCTTAAGCTGTTAGAGAGTCCATATCATTCGTTTAAATCTTGTCATTAATTAGGTTAAGTTACTGCTACTTACTCCGTCGAATTAGTTATTTGGGAGATTGGTATAATTTCTCGACTATTTTCAGTATCCTGAGTGCATTTTGGAGCTGAAAGAGAAAAAAACGAAATCTGATATTTGGTAATTAAGTTGGTTTTTTAGTACTAATGGTTGTAATTTGCAAATGGTTTTTGTTTTTGTACGTTGTGCCAAGTTCATTTAAAATTTCTAAAAATACTTTGATCCTGAATGACTTCGTTATTTACTTATTTGATTCGCTTGTTTAGTGAGTATAATGCTAAAATTGTGGTGAGAGAGTGAATTTGTATTCTGCTTATTATGCCAAATCCACAGTTTATAGTTTTCGTAAGTTTGTCTTCAGCGTTAATGCTCAAGAAATAATATTTAACTAGGAATTGCTTATAAACTTAATTATATTTATAGCAAAACCCCATTGATTTTGCTCTCCTTCTTTCCATTTTTACCTCCAGGGGGTGGTGGTGGTTAAGTAAAGTACACCTGTCATTGTTGAAGTGAAAGCTTGTGGATCACAGTACTTAATTTTCTTTTCAAGTCAACTGAGTTGTTGAGGGTAAGCCCCCTTCGTCATCAAAAATGGAATCANCATAAAAAGTGGAATCAATCGATAGGAAACTATTACCCTTTTTATGGTTTCATATTTTTGTTCAGGGTGAATAATTGGAAACTGTTCTTGGCACACCTACTCGAATAATGTTATTTGGCACCACTGATGCTGTTCTCCATCTCACACTAAAACGGGAAATTAACAACCAATAAATCTAGTAAGCGGGATCAAGAAGTTATCGAAAATTTTCGTAAGTGGCACGAAGTGACATCATATGTGCTAGTAGATTTGGAGTTTGAATCAATCAGTACAAAGTAGTTTACTTCATTTTTCTTTACTTGATTCATTTTAAAGCAACATGCTATTGTTTCTGAGATCATATTTTGTTTGTTTGGATGGTGATGTTAAAAGTCTTTAGGTTGGTAGCAAGAGCAGAATTGTCGTATGCATTGAGCCATTTTTTGGAATGGCGTCAAATAGACGTTTGTGCTCTAAATTAAAACTTAAAATTTCTTTCATATGTTTGTTTATGGTCAATATATTTGATAGTCGATACAATTATGGAATGCAAGCAGCGTCAATGTCATCTAAAACAGGCTTGATCCTTCATCTTGGTTGTGACATTTGGATAACATAGAAGATCTGAGAATAAATGATTTTCCATTGGTTTGGTTGTAATTTTATATTACCAGTTTGCAAGGTACCAAATCGAGAAATAAAAAAAATAAAATTTCAGATGTAAGCCAGTAAGCTTGAGTCCAAGTCACCGCGTGGGTAAGAAGACTCAGTTGATGTGATTAATAGGCTACTGAAATATTTTTAAGTTCTTTCACTCTTCCCTGATCAACACCACAAAATCAGACCCAACTCCCTCTACCACACAAATCAGCGTAACACCCAAACCATAACCACCATCCTGCTGCCTCTGTGTACAACAACCAACACCAAACCCATCCGCAACGACCACTCACCACCGCCCGTCCCTCTGCTACCCAATGTTTAGTTCCTCATTGTCATTCCAACGAAACGATAGAGTTTGCGTGTTCACAACATATTCTTGTCCAGGAAGTCAGTTTTGATACTTGAGTTCAGGAAAAGGAGAACATTATTTCTGTTAGCGGGGGTGGGTGAGAGTTGTGAGCCCATAGTGTGTCCCCTCTCGCGATTACACTTTTATTAGACCCAATTAACAAAGTCACTCCTGAATTAATGCTCTTCGTTGACACTTGGTTAGAAAGAAAGGTGCAGTTTATCTCTCCAAAGTTGAGTTCCCTCAGCTGGGAGAAATGATGGAGATCGATAAAGCCTCTATTTGGAAAAACATATAAATTATTTATAAATAGTCAAACTTCATTTTCAACCATACATTCCAATGAACCAACAATTACTATCTACTTATTTACCGCTCATTGTTTAGCTATTCATAAATCAAACCGTTTATAAATTCTTCCCAAATAGAGGCAAAGATTTTAATGGAATCGTTGCCTAGTTTGGATATTTATTTTAGGAAAAGTAATTGGTTTTTTTTCTAATTAAGATTTTCTAGTATTTTAAATTTTATTTCCTTGATTACTAGCAAGTTCATCTATAAGCAGCAGTAATATTTCTTATTGTAAGACAGACGTTNCTCTCTCTCTCTCTCTCTCTCTCTCTCTCTCTCTCTCTCTCTCTCTCTCTCTCTCTCTCTCTCTCTCTCCCCTTCTCTTCTTATCTCTTCCTCCCCTTCTCCTAAATTCTGGTTCTTGTTTGATTGCGTCCATCATCACCTAATGAAATGATGGCTCGCTCGCCAGACAGGATGCTTTTTTTCATATTTACCTAAGAGAGAAAGTGGAAATGGATCATTTCTAGTAGCTAGGTAGTGGAGATATTCTGCTACAACATGCTTGTCAGCTTTGTTCAGAGTGCCAAAGCACATTATGAAGTATTTTCTTATGTTAATTGGCAATGCCCTGAACAAACCGTTCTAAAGTTTTTACTCAGTTTGCATTTAGCAACTTAAGGATCTCACTTTTATTTCATGCTTTTATCTACAATTTATTTTATGTTAAACAGTGCCAGGGTATTTGAGTTGACCTTTTACATTGTTTATGTTCAGATATGGCACGATAACTTGCCTTATAACAAAATAGCTGATAGGAAAGGCCATCAGGGATGGATGAAAACGGAAGGCCGATACTTCATATTTCCTGGTGGTGGTACAATGTTCCCGGATGGAGCAGTACAATATATTGAGAAGCTCAAACAGTATATACCGATAGCTGGTGGGGTTTTGAGAACGGCCCTTGATATGGGATGTGGGGTATGAATTTTGTTCCTCCTTTTCAACTTCTATTGATTATCATATTTGGCTGTATGTCATATTGTTCATTGTGGTTGTAGGTTGCTAGTTTTGGTGGGTACATGCTTGCAGAAGACATATCAACTCTTTCTTTTGCTCCAAGGGATTCACACAAATCACAAATACAGTTTGCTTTGGAAAGAGGAATACCAGCTTTGGTTGCTATGCTCGGCACTCGCAGGCTTCCATTTCCTGGTTTCTCTTTCGATTTGGTGCACTGTTCTCGATGCTTGATCCCTTTCACTGCGTATAGTGAGTTCTTGATATTGCACAGGTCTTTCTCACCTTAGATTCTGTTATCTACTGCATTTATTCATAACAAAGGACTTGATACTTTGTAGATGCAACATATTTTCTTGAAGTTGATCGGTTACTTCGCCCAGGAGGCTACCTAGTCATCTCCGGTCCCCCTGTACAGTGGCATAAACAAGATAAGGAATGGGCTGAGCTTCAGGCAGTAGCCAAATCATTGTGTTATAAACTCATTGTCGTGGATGGGAACACTGCCATCTGGAAAAAACGAAATGGGGATTCATGTCATCCTAGTCAAAATGACTTCGACCTTAGCTTGTGCGATGAATCCGACAACCCAAGTGTTGCCTGGTAACACAAAATTCACAATATTTGGAGTGTGGATTTGCCCTTTTTCTTTCATTATTCTAACAACTTCTGCACGCTAATTATTGCAACAATCAAAGTAAATTTAATCCTCATCATTGAACAATGGCTCTTGCCTTGAAAATCACATCCTCGATAAAAGCTTGCCTTAAACAACTGGTTTTTGTTGATTGGTTTTACAGGTACTTCAAGTTGAAAAAATGTGTGAGCAGGATGTCTTCTGCCAAGGGACTATATGCTGTTGGGACAATTCCAAAATGGCCAGAACGGTTGACTAAAGCTCCTTCAAGGGCCAGTGTGATGATAAATGGAATTGATGAGTTTGAATCTGACAATCGGAGATGGGCGAGGATAGTTGCTTACTATAAAAATTCATTAAACGTACAATTAGGAACTTCCTCCATACGAAATGTCATGGACATGAATGCATTCTTTGGAGGTTTTGCTGCAGCACTATTATCTGATCCAGTTTGGGTGATGAACGTTGTCCCTGCTCACAAGCCTTATACACTTGATGTCATTTATGATAGAGGCCTTATAGGAATTTACCATGACTGGTAAGTAATTATACTACTTCTGATCTTCATTTTGCATGAAATAGTGCAATATCTATCGGTGTGTTTTCCGTATTCATTTTTTCTTTAATGGGAGTTTGTTGTCATGATTCAATGCGTCTCCTTCACAGTTGTTTGGTTTCCTCGAATAAGCTAACATGCACTCTATATAAACCTTTTCTTGAATCACTGATATAGTTTCAATTTTCCTTACCGCAATGAACTCAATTGACTGTCGTGTGCATTATATTTGAAACTTCTGCAGATTTTATGTATTGTTGCTGTTCATTGATGTGATATGAATAACATATATAAAAGCAGAAAAAATATTAGGCAATTGTATTTTAACAGCTGAATTATGTGTATGATGATGCTTTCAGGTGCGAGCCTTTCTCAACATATCCCCGGACTTATGATTTGATTCATGTAGCTGCTATTGAATCTCTAATAAAGGATCCCATCTCTGGAAAGAGCAGGTTGTATGATATACCTTTTCTAGATGTCTTTACTTATTGAGCTTCTTCACCACCCGAATAATACCTCCAATCGCTCTCTTTATTCATATGGTGAATAACTGAATATGCCACATGAATGCCTGTGCACTTTGCTTTTTACTGAAACTTCCTCGTGAAAAAGATGTTTTCATCAATTTCTTCGTCCATTTAGCGTACGTGACTTCTGTTGCATGGAGCACTAGTTAATTCTTTTCTTCGTTTCCTTTTTTGCCTGCATTCTTCCTACAAAAATGTTGTTTTTCTCGTTATTATTTGGAAACAATTGATCGCACTGTATAAGGTTCTAGACGGGTGCAATGTTGTTCTCTGTTTAGGGTGCTAATATGCTTGGTCATTCATCAACTTCTGCATCATTTGCCCAACCAATTTTTTTCACTGTTCTTTGATATCTGCTTCGCTGCTCAGCTTCTCTCTCTAAGAACTTGTCTTTATTTGATGAAGGTGAAATTCGACACAAACAACACATTTCTTGTGTATTCATCTGCGTCTCTGTACTTATTCACATCATATCTTATTGGACCGAATTATCTTTTGCGTCATAACTTGTTTAACCACTTTATCTAAATGCTTAATCCATCTTAGAGCGAAAGTATTTGTATATTTAGCCCTTGTTTGACACCCATTTTGGGTGAAAAATTTGATTTGGAATAGTGATTTATGGAAAAATGTGTGGTTAAAAAGTAAAGAGAATTTTTGGGTTTATGTGTAATATTATTTTATTGATAGAATGTGTGGTTGAAATGAAGAAAGAGAAAAAAATGAGAAAGAGAATGATAAAAAAATGGATGTCAAACAATGGCTTAATGTCTTCAATAAACCACCTCAGTTAAGATTCATTTTTTTATCGAAGGCCTATGACATGCACAATTTTCATAAATGTGTGGCTGTGAGACTTGTACCCAAGAGATTTGCTTGTTTTGATACCGTGTTGAATCAGTTAGAGAGGAAGACATTTATTTATTTAAATTTATGCTTCAACATATTTAATTACTTAGATAGCCTATGATATAAGTAGCATATTTTTTAGTTGTTGGAGTTGGAGTTGAATGGCTGCTGCTGACGTAGATAACTGCAAACACCCATTCAATGTGATTTCAGGTGTAACCTTGTGGATGTAATGGTGGAAATTGATCGAATTTTGCGTCCTGAAGGCACGGTTGTGATTCGAGACACACCCGGAGTGATTGCTAAAGTAGATCAAATTGCTCGTGCCATAAGATGGAAAGCTTCTATACACGGTAAAGAACCTGAATCACATGGAAACGAGAAAATTCTTGTAGCAAGAAAGAACTTCTGGAAGCTATAGGTAACCTTCAATCTTCAATTGGCTATCACAGTCAGCTGGAATTTCATGCATCAAATGGGACAATTTTCTATCTCGTTCTTCATTTTTGTTTTGCTTAAAAGAGGTAGCTGTAATAGTAGAATGAGCACAAATATGTAGAAAGATGGAAATACACATGATATTTACAGTAAAATTCTGTAAAATTTGCATCATAATGCCAATCTTTTGTTTATTGTAGACAATTATTTGGATCGAATAGAATGACCGAGGAAAATTCATGTCGCGACATCTCTTTCGCGGTGTAAGCATTAATTATTTTGATAAAAGTGTTCTTATTTTTATTATATTTTGTGAATCGATTTTTCACTTTTGATGATATAATATAGTTATCGAATTTTTCTTGGGCACTATCGAGCACACTATATAATCTATTTTATGCTTCTAAACGAATTTCGACTCGAGATAAATATATTGAAATTTGACTTGGTTAACTAGGACCCTTAATTTTTATTAATAATTATATTCCAGATTTTTATAAAAAATTATTAAATTTATTTTAGCCTAAGCTTAGCCGGAACATAATCCAAACTCGTATCAGACTACATTCGGACAAGCATACAGAGACAATAATCACATGTAACTCATCCTCTCCAAATCTTCAAATTCCACCGTCCGATCAAACGCTCTCCAATATATATTACACAATACATACACACCATTCTCATCGGAAAAGGTATTCACTGTTCAAATCAATTCTCGGCCGAGACGATGTCGTCTGACAATAACATTTCCAATTCCAATGCTGTCGTTGATACGACGCCGTTATTGGGCGACCAGATCTTCCGCACGCGCCCCCGCTTTATGCGCCGCGCGCCTAGCCTCCGGGGCGCTTCTCGCTTCATTCGCCAAGTCAGCGGCCGAAGTCGAGTGATGCGGGAGCCGTCCGTTCGAGTGCGCGAGGCTGCGGCCGAGCAAATCGAGGAGCGGCAAAGCGACTGGGCCCACTCGAAGCCTATAGTGATACTGGACTTAATTTGGAACCTGGCGTTTGTGATTGTATCGATTACTGTGATGATCATGAGCCGGAAAGAGTCTCCTTCAATGCCTTTGAGGCTGTGGATTTTGGGATATGATCTTCAGTGCGTTTTTCACATGGTGTATGTCTGGATTGAGTATAAGAAGAGGTATTTACAGCGAAATTTGGAGGGGAGCTCAAGGGGTAGCGTTAGGTACAGTAGGAATTACTCGAATTCGAGTTCAGGAAGCGATGAGGTGGAGTCTGGTGATTATGCTTCCGAGGGCCGCCAAAATGATGATGAAACTAGGTATACATACAGTCATATAAATTCTTTGTATTTTTCTCGAATTAGAATTCATATTGGTAGACAGAATGTGGTCTTGACTTTTGCGATCAAAGTCATTCTTAGCTATTTTAAGTAATTTTGTCTGTAGCAATAAAATGGGTATAATTGGCAGACAGAAAAATGGGTAAATAACTCTGCAAAAGTGGAGCCACCACATTTGAATTGGATGCTTGGGAATATCATGGTTTTTGAAGTTTAATGTTATCAAGTGGCTTGATGAATTCCTATCCATTTAATGCAATATTAGATATGAATTCATATTTGTAATCTGACCTTTGATTCATGTTGTTGGAATGATTTTTTCAGTAATCTAAACACATGCATGTTGGATTTATATAGGTACATTGCTGAAGTAATGATTTCTGACTTGTTGATGCTGTCAAATGGAAAAGAAATTTTGGGGTGTAATGACTTCTCTTTTATATTATAGAAATGTAAACTAATTATTGTTCACTAGAAGTATAGCAAATTCCAATAGGAGAAAGCACAACTAGTTGTGTCTCAAAATTCTTGTGCAGGCATGTGGAACTCTTAATTTCTGGAGAACAGCTTACCATAGATATTACTACTTGAATCTTTTAATAGTTAGACCCTTGAGGAAGGCATGGAGGGACATCGACATGACATGCCAAATGAAATGCGTCTCAGCTTCCAAAGGACTAATTTATTTTTTGGCATTTAAATGATATAATACCTTTATGAGCTAACATAATTTATTTATAATGTTCTGTGTTGAAGAATGTATTATTTCTTTTTTTCTTGTCTCCGCCTGCTGGTCTGAGTGATAACTGATAAATCTGTGTCGACACAGAGTGACCTTTATGGTGGTGTTTAGCTTGCATATTTGGTCACTGCTTAGTCTTTTGTTCTTTGGCCTTGACTTCCCCCCTTAGAATTTAACATCTCTGATATGTCATGCGTCACTGGAATCTGTCCATTTTGCATATGTAGGAATTTTCTAACTTTTAAATCTATTAGATCTGCATAGGGCAAGCATTAAACTATGAAGGTCTTATATCAAAGGTCTGGGTTGAAGAAATAGATAATTAATGACTTCTTCCTACAAATTTATTGCAGCATTGCTAAACATCTGGAGTCTGCAAATACAATGTTCTCATTTATTTGGTGGATAATCGGTTTCTACTGGGTAACTGGTGGTGGCCAAAGTTTGACTCATGATTCACCACAACTTTACTGGTCTGTCCAAAGTTCCAAACATATCCTTTTCTGATGAGGCCTCAATATCAATTTGTTTTTCCTCTCCTTTGTTTATTATCCATGCGTGGGGTTTTGTTTTGCAGGCTTTGTATTACATTTCTGGCTTTCGATGTGTTCTTTGTTGTTATATGCATTGCTGTGGCATGTGTCATTGGAATTGCGGTGTGCTGCTGTCTACCGTGTATTATTGCAATCTTATATGCAGTAGCAGATCAGGTAGCTATAATTTTATAACCTCTTACCTATACCTGTAATTTGCCAATAAAAATGAAATGCATTATTTTCTTTCTGTGTGTGGTTGTTGAACTTCTTTGCGACAGTGCCCAGAGTGCACTTCAGGTGCATTTGCATCTCGTAGAATTATGCTGTGCTTGATTTCCATAGAAACTCAGCTCAGATTGTACTAGTGTTCATTGAATAATAATGATCTTGATATGTTCAGATTAGCTGTGACAAAGACATCTCGATTCATTACCCTCTATCATCTTAAATTTCCCTTGTTCCTATATTTCAACATAAACCTCCTGGGATTTTCTTGTCCCTTTTCCCTGTGCCAGGGAGAAGGGGATTGAAAATAATTTGTATACCTATCTCGATCTTTCATGAAGTAAAAAGCTGAGCATGCCATGCCGCTTGATGATACCAATAGCGTGGAGCTAGTTCCTATATTGATCTTTACTATATATGTGCATGTATATATGCAATGGATATTTTTGTGGGGTGGGTGGGTATCGGTTCCTGTGACAAGCAATGTGAGAGTCTGGGAAGCACCGACACGCTGCCGGTGTCTACGTATCGGTGTCTGACATGTATCAGACATAGGTACGTCTCCGACACGTTGCCTTCGCGTGTCGGGGACCAAGAAATGCATACGGATGTAAGAAACGGTAAGCAAAACATATGGCTGGAAGAAAAGAAGAGGTGTGTGACAGCTGTTGCGTTGAAGAAGAGATGCAGAGGTGGCTGGAATTGGAAGAAAGGCTGAGGAGGAAGAGACGGGTTGCGAGGAAGAAAACAAACAGCTGTTTGCTGAGGAAGAAAAGAAAAGTCCAAGGAAGTAAACCCTAAATATAATTTTCAATTTAAATTGGGCCCAAAATTTTAAATGTTCTTTAAATGAGCCCAAAATATTAAATACTCTATAAATGATTAGACTTTTTCTATAGCTTTACCCTTTAACAAAGTAAAAGGTAAATTTTTATGTAGATCAAATATTTTACCATTTAATTTATCATTTAATCCCAATAAAAAATCAAATTCGAATTCTAATTGTTATTTAATTATTTGTATATATGATGTAATAAGTATAAATTTTTTATTATTTTAGACTATTAAATTTTTTTAAAAAAATAGAAGACTAATATTTTAATCAATGTGTCGACGGCGTATCGTGTCGGAATTTTTTCAAAAAATCGCGTGTCGGCGTATCCAACGCATATCATGTTGGACACTTGTATCCGTGTCGGTGCTTCTTAGGCGAGAGTTAATAAGGATAATGCAGATAGCTTCCTCTCTTCTTCATCCTTTTTAAGTAGTTGAAATATTGTGATTAAGTCATATTTTGGGCACTTTACTAATGAAATTTTGAGAATGTGGGATCTTTCAAGCACATGGGAAAAAAAAAATTAATTTATGTTCTTCAAGGATCAAATGTGGAAAAACTTCTCCCTTTGCTTTTATATCTATTTATTTGTTAAATTTATATAACTCACATCCATGCCTCTTGTGTGTTTCGAATGGGATCTTTCAGGCATATGGGGAAAAAAATTAATTCCTGTTCTTCAAGGATCAAATATGGAAAAACTTCTCCCTTTGTTTTTATATCTATTTATTTGTTAAATTTATATAACTCACATCCATGCCTCTTGTGTGTTTTGATTTGAAATCTAGTCATTGTTGGTTCATCGAAAAAAACTTATTAAAGTCTAAGTCAAAAGTCAACAATTAATTTTAATCTCACATTTCAGGGAATCACCAACTATTAAATCACACATTCCATCAAATTTTATCAAAATCTACTAACAATCTATTTTATATCAAACCAAACAGGGGCCAAATGAACCCCAATCGTAAAGAACTAAAATTTAGCATTTTATATGGTTTTTTATGACTTTTTTTGAAGTTTATTTTTTTATCGCACATCTTTTTAATTGATGTATCTGTCAAATAATTTTAATTATATTTAATGTATAAAAACCCCTGATGCAGTAGAATTAATGTTGATACATGATGATGTTAAAGGTATGATAAAACTATCGTTATATTTCCCCCGGCCCTACTTTTGTCTTCCAGTATGTGGACCAAATGGTTACTTTTTCTTCCTCTCTTTCCCTTCGCTCCTACTTCCGCTATGCGCGATGTTAAAATGAAAGAGAGAACGTCCCTCTTTCGCTTCTGACATCACTTGCTTCCACTTCTTCTCAAATAACAAGTGAATCTGTCTGTCCTGTATGATTTATGAAAGGTACTGGAAATTCTATATGGTACCATGACATACATTCTATTAGAATCTGAGTTCACCGATCAAAAAGTGGCACTGAATTAAAGGTGCATGTGTTCTCTGAGTTATCTTGGTTATTAACACTTGAGTTGGATTGTCACTTCCATTGATGACAGTAGTTCTTTTATGACATTGATTTATATTTTAATGTTTATCTCCAATAAAATGTTCTAATTATGCTTTCGTGATAATGAGACATATAGTCATATTTTAAGAAATGAACAAAAAGTCCGGAAGGTGTCTGTACTCTGTGGTTCTGTGTTGGAGGTCGTGTCATGTATCAATTACTCTCTGTACAAATTTGCTTATTTGGCACAGCATTTTCCTCTTGGTGCTCCAGTATTAATTTATTAATTTGGCACTTGTTTCTTATGGCAATAGGAAGGAGCGACTAAGGAAGACATTGAAAGACTGCCTAAATAAAAATTACGAAGAATTGGTGATTTTGACAAACAAAGTGGTGAGATTCAACA
>CAIGRB010084236.1:55426-85735 GCA_903798255.1 Fraxinus quadrangulata | reverse complement strand
TCTCCATGTGTCGCGTATAGAAAATTCTAGAAAAATTAAATAATATAAATAAATATATTATTATTTTAAATAATAATAAAATAATATAATTCAAATATTATTTTACCAAAAAATATATACCAACTTGTCCCAAATCCAAGCACATAACCCATGATCGTGTCGTGCAAGTCGAACGGCGACACGCGAGCTTTGGCTCAACCTACTAGTATGTTTGTCATCTCTCCTTCAAAAACTATTGGTACTCATTGTGACCCAAATTCAAGTCCCAAACTTGAACAATATAAAGTGGTTTCTATTCTTCTAGTTTTCCTATGTGAGATTGTCATTTTCCAATTTTTATTCCAAATTTATTTCAATTTCAAATGGTTATCTTTTGGCCTTAATTTCTCATACATCCTAAATTGGTTTTGAGAAAATAAATACATTATATTAATCTATTCGTAGAGTAGAACACATTCGATCAAAGAAATTTTTTGTCCAACTAACAAAAGAGAGGACTGATTGCCATGGAGTAGCGATCGAAAGACTAAATCTACTTCTCTCAAGTGCTTTACTTCCGTAAAAAACTTTGGTGTAGACCACTCTACTATGACTGAATCATTCTCCAACCCGCTTTTAGTCAGGAATCCTATCGGCAAATTGGGAGAAAGCGTTCTAACTAGTTGCTTTGCTTCCTTACTCAACGTGATAACTAGTTGAGTTAATTTCATTTCCTATGCTATTGATATGGAATATCAATACCTTGAGTATGCTTCTGCCCTCGTCACTTTTGTGTACCCATCGGATGGCAGCCCTTTCGGGGTCCTTAGGGGCCGATTCACTCTGCGTAGATTGGCTGAACGCAAAAAACCTTCCACTGGCAAGCGATAGTGTTTTTCACAGGCAAAAGCTCAGTGGGTCTGTCCCCTACTACTCCCCCTATACGAGTTATTTCCTCCCCCTTTCTTTCCTCATTTGAACCTCGCCATTTCACTATAATTGCTGCCATTAAGGATCAAGGACCCGTTCCTTTTGCACTACTGCCTTCATGTGTACGGGATCAACTACTTTCATGGTGTAAGCCCTTCTCTCATCCCCCATCGTGTAAAGCTTCAGGATTTTCTTACTNCTGATTCTTCTCTTTGATCCTTTCCCCGCTTCTCAAGGAGGGGACTTTCTCTCCCAACCAAGGGTAGAAGTAAGCGAACTACTCCTTCCCTCTGCCCTTATCCGAGGTAGGCTCCGTCAAAAGCTTCCTTGTCCGCGCAGTAACAATTTATCCTTATTTCTTTGTTCTTTATGTGGGTCATCGAGGAGCAAGGACCCGTTCCGTTTGCACTAATGCCTTCATGTGTACGGGCTCAACTACTTTCATAGTATAGACCCTTCTCTCATTCCCCATCATGTAAAGCTTCGAGATTTTCTTCCTTCATAGAAATCTTCCATAACTTCGCTCGTTCTTGATGAAGCGCCTGTAGAAAGTTGCTAGTTCATGGAAGCATTTGAAATGGATAAATTTTCAGCTCAATTGGTCAAAAATTGATCAAATCAACTATTTAGAACTAATTTTTCAACACTGTTTAGTGCAGTAAGTTGTACCTTCGATCTTTACCAAACAACCCGTTATATTCCACATGGATAAATTTTCAGCTCACCTTTTTGGGAGATTCTTAACATGTTTCTTTCCCCTCTTGAAAAGGACACTACATTGTTTGGCATTTGGACAAAAAACAATGGACTGCTTAAAGATGAGCAACTTTAGAAGAATTGTGAAAAATGATAAATCAATTTATAAAGTTCGACAAATTATTAACTTTTTCGTGCAAAATATATAAAATAATAATAATAACAATAATAATAATAATACAAGGTATTAAGAATTCAAAAATTGTCCTAACTCCTACGTGTTAATGGATTTAGGCTAAAGCCCATATGAACCAGTTGTCACTTGTGCGGGCCGAGCTCAGGCATGGGCCATGAGTTACAGGCTTGGGGACTTGGCCTGGCTTACATATTATTATTATTATTATTATTAATTGAGTTACGACCGTACGCTTTTCGATATTTCCCTAACTTTTCTTACAAGAATATTTCATAACTAAGAGATTAAATATGACTCATTTCTACCCGCATCGCCAACATCACCACCACCTCACCACCGCAACCAACTTCACAGCCAACACTACCCAAGACCACCAAAAAAAAAAGTCCAAAATTAGAGCCGCGCACTAACGATGATGTTGCAGCTGCATCATCGTCGCACCACCTCATACCCTCAACACAGACCGCCATCGGTCATCCATTCCACCACCAATATCCTTCACCTTGCTCGAAGCCACTCTACAGACTTATCATGCCACCTTCATTCTCATCCCCATCAACAATCCCATAGCACCTAGTCGGAGCGACGCTACACCGCTGCACAACGACACCACAATCCCATTGAAAATATGAACCAATCCAGTACCACAACAGCTGCACGCAACTAGGATGGTTAGAAAGGGTGTAGAATTAGGGCGCAAAGAGGTTGTGGTGTGCGCTGCGCACAACGAATTCCTTTGCAATAGAGAATTAGGGCAATTTACTGAGAAAGTGATTTTAATTAATTAGGGTGCAGAGAGAGTGGATAGAAAGTCTGTGGAGGAAAAGTGGATATATAATTAATTTTTAATAATAATATATTTATCTAATAATAATTAACAAAACATCTGATTTTTAAATTAGGAAACATAATTTATGATTGAAGAAATGGGATTTCCAGATCTCTGCATCCATGTAATTTCCACTTTTTTTATTGTGTTCTTTATCATTGTTCCTTTTGTCCCATCATTTGTTCATCCTTTTCACCGTGGGGCTTATCGTCATAGTCATTGATCATACTTCCTTCTTACGGTGTTCAACATGGTAACATCTAAAGTAATAATTCGGAGGGTTTTCGTATACGACTATTAGCCAAAAACTAGTTTCCTTTCCCAGACGAATTCTTTTAGGCAGAGATCAACTTCCGTGAGCTATAAGCTTTGGGGGCTTGGACTTGGGAATGAGCAACGAGGCGACAACTTCTAGAATATTTTTTTATCTTTTCACAGAGAAACATGTCCTTCTTCAGACATGACATTTTTAAAAGTTGAGTATTTTGAGACGCAACTTTCCAACTTCTATATGAAAGTCCTCTATTTTCATATTTCATCCATTCTAAATCTTTTGTACTCTTCCTTGCAGTATTCTTCTTCAGCATTCCAATCCCCAAAATTCTCTTTTGCATAGTTTCGGTACATCTTCATTTTTAGATAGTTCAAAATGCTAGTAGGTTCACAAATTTTGTAGTTTGGAGTGCTATTATTATTATAAGGCATGATCTTTGTATCTTGGGAGACAAATCGTCAGCAATAAGGCATGTCATTGTCGTCTTAAGAAAAATGAGTTCAATTCTTACCTCGACCATTTTTCGAAGTCTTTTTCCTTCATTTCTTTCTTCTACCTTTGCATTTATTTTATTTCATTAAGTTACTTATTTTAAAATAGTTCCTAATTCGATAGTTACATATGAACTACTCTCACACTTGTAAGTAATTTTCATTCACAATTAAATAGTTAAAAAGACGCTAACATACCTAAATGTGATCTTAAAAGTAAATTTAAGTAACTTTTAAACTTAATCAAATACCCTACTAGTCCAGTTCAATTCAATTTAGTTTGAGTCCAGAAACATGAGATCATCGCCAAACCAAAATAAAACAAAATAACCTTCATCTTCTATAAATAGATAACAACAACTAGAAAACAAAGACTAAAGTCCTATTCATTTTCCAATCAGAGGGTTTGGTGTAATGTTCACTCAATCACTAGTCATGAACAACATTAACTATCATTACTATTTTCATGTTGCAAATTCACTGAGTGGTCAATCCCTCAACAACAGTTCTGTCCGCATTTTGTAACCAAACAAGATTTTCTGAATTCATAGTACCCCCGGAAAATGCACCTCAGAGGGAAAGAATGTGTCTCCTTTGGGGGAAAAAAATGGGCCAAACAATTTCAAAATAGAGGGTGGTAATAGTGACATAAATAAGAAACCAAATGCTATCACTTTATTGTATGTTGACAGAACCTCACGTGGGGTTGGGGAGACTCTATACTTGTGTTTAGTACTATGGCATTACTTTATTGCTTAGTTTCTTTCTCTTGTGCTGTTTTAGGGTCAAGGATTTCCACAAGGTTTTAATGCAACGTCAAGTGTCGTGTGAAACGTTGGTGGGGATATAAAGATGGGTTTGTAGCGATTATGGGATCTGATTAAATCTCATGTTATATTCAAAAGTTCATGTAATCAAATGTCTTAAAATGTAGTGACTTGTCTAGACTCGAGATGACTTGACATGTTTAAACTCGATCTAATTACAGTCGACCCCTGTTGCCACCTTTACATGAAATATGTGGTCTTTAGATGAACAAAGCATGATGAAGTGCGGTTATTATAACATGCACTTGCGACTTAAAATGGAAGTGCCCAATTTGCATGAATCGGTTTATAGCTTTGGTCTTTTCATGAATCCACAAATAGTATATAGCTTTGTGAAGGAGAAAATTCACTGAAGATCACTCGATTTGCATGTTACATGTCAGTCACCTAACTTCAATTTTATTTGAATTCATCATCCAACTTATGTTTTTGCTTCTTTTTCTAATTTAACATGGCTTTGTAGTACTCCATCTATCCCATTTATATAAGCCGATTTTCTTTATTTTTTTGTTCCAATTATATAGTCATGTTTCTTTATCGAGAATGTTTTGATTTGTTCATTTACTAATATACCCTTATTTAATTTCTTTAGTTATAACCAATTTACTATTAATTGTTGATAATTAAATGGGGGTAAAGTAGAAAAGTTTTTGGCAAAAATTATTTTTCAATAATATTAAATAGATTTTTTAATTCGCGTGAAAAATAAAATCAGTCTAAATAAATGGGACGGAGGTTTTCATTAGACAATTAATTTGTCAAAAGTCATAGGCATTGATCTTTTAATTATGTTAATGATGATCTGATTTTCCTATGGGAACAATACATAAACTAGGTTTTTAAGTATCATCATTTTTAAAATTAAGAATAAATATTTTAAATTTCAAAAATCAGGTTTTTATCAAAATTTATTTATGAATGAATGAATTAATTATATATTTTATTGATAAATAAATAAAGGTCATAGATCTATATAATTTGGTCACAAATCAAAAATTCTAAGGTCACGATTCAAAAATTTTATAGGTCACAATTCGTTTATCGGTCACAAATTAAAAATTTAAAAGTCACAAATTGTTCATCGATCACAAATCACATAATTTATAAGTCATGCAACTTATTTTATGATCACAAAACATCAAATTATATGTTACAGATTACTTTTATTGGTCACAAATTAATAAATTTGTAGGTCATATTATTGATCACGATTTATTATTTTTTTGGTACACACCAACCACTTTATTGGTCACAATCAACAAATCATTTGTGACCATCACTAACGCAACACCACCGTCGTCTCCACCGCCAACACCAACACCACAGAACGCACCACCACTGCCGCCAACACCAACACCACTGTCGTCTCCACCGCGAACACCAACACCACAGAACGCACCACCACTGCCGCCAACACCAACACCACCATCACCACCACTTCCCAGCAACAAAATCACTGTTTCAAACATCGCAACCAACTTTTTCACCACCACCACTACACCAAACCGTCAACACCATCGTCTTACCACCACCTTCACTGCGTTGTCGCTGCCTGATCCATCACAAGATCTAACATAATCGTCGCTACCCAAGTACCACCACAACCACAACCCCTATCCACAACTGAAAAAACAGCCCAAACTGTCAACACCACGACCAAACACAATCGCCGCTACCCAAACACCACCACTACCACAGCCTCCATCCACAACTGAAAAAAACAACCCAAATGTCAACACCACGACCACCACCGCCGCATGCACTCACGCGTACCCAACCATCGCCCTCAACCACACCCACATCAACACCGCACAACTCCACGCACCACTAAAAAAAAAAGTCCATCGCCGATCTGCAGCACCAGCCACTTGTCCATCTTCTCTAGCCCGATTTGCAGCACCAACAACTTTTCCATCGCCGCCCATAGATAAAATGTCCATTGCTGCAGCCGCGACATCGTCGTGGTGGTCCGACGATTTGAGGGAGAAAAGAGGCGGTGGTGGTTCCAATGGTGATGGTGCCGGCGGGTCGTGTCGGTAGGGATAGAGAGCTAGAGGAGGGAGAAAATGGGCAAGGAGAGAGAGAGAGAGAGAGAGAGAGAGAGAGAGAGAATGGGTGATCGGTAGGGAGAAAGAGAGATGGGAGAGAAAATAAAATAATTAAGGTTTGAAATTGTGTATTAAATAAAAATTAATTTAAAAATAATTAATTAAAACCTGATTTATATATTATTAAAGTTGATTCTGTATTTTTGAAAATGGTAACTTAAAAATATGTGTAAGTATAATTTCCTCTTTTCCTATATCTGTCTTTGGACAAAATTAGTTGGGTCATGTAAGCCTAGAAATAAACCCAACTTCCAAATTTAAGTGACCAGAGCTTCGAAATAATAACCCCAAACGAAAATACAGTCCAAAATCAAATTAGATAATATGGCAAGCGAAGTAGGAGCAATTTTAACTTTTTGAGTCCCATATTCGATAATAAGGGTGGGACCTGGTTCTATATCGAGAGAGTGAAAAATCTGGCCATTTCTAATTTTTCATTTTTGACAAATCCTGTATTACTTATATTAATATACGACTTCCTAGACAATATTTTCGGGTAAAAATGGCACTTCTTTGTCAAGTCTCGATCTTGCAGGTACACTTCTCTAAGTCGTCATGTTTGAGGTGCCACCATAGAGAAGCGGTGTCGCAAAAAATACATAAAAGCAATCCGCACCTTCATGGCCTCATCAATGCCTTCAAAATATATTTTCATCAGCCAAAGAAAGTTATCACTTCTTCAGCATCCATCTTCCCATTAAATTAAATGCCTTCAGTTTTAGGATATTTGATCCTTGGGATAGCAACAACTATGGAAACTCCTCCACTCGAACCAGCTAAGGTTTGTAAATCTTTACAAATTTTCTCCATTGCAATAGCAAGGCGATCAATTTGACCCGGAGACAGCCAAAGTCTCTTTTTAACCACGTTTATTTAGTTATTGTTTGGCTTCCATTAAAATTATAATTCATTTTTTTTATCTTTTTATTAGTCACACATTCTCTAATAAAATAATATAACATGTAAACTCAAAAAAAAAAATTCTTCTTTTTTAGTTACACATTCTTCAAAAAATTACTATTCCAAAATATATTTTTCTCAAATTTTTATTATAATGGGGTCAAACAAGCACTTAATTTTCACAATATAGAATCTAAGGATGGACAAAACGCAACCCAATTTGGGTTGAAAAATAAAATTTCAGATTGGGTTGGGTTGGGTTTCGAGTTGTGAATTAAAACTCAATCTAACACAACCCGACTCAATAAATTAAAAAATTAATATCTAAAGTAAATAAAAAAAATCCTAAATAGACACAATGGTGAAAATAAGAGGACTTATAATTTATAAATATTCATTTTTTTACGTAGACTGATTGACATGAATATTATGTACGAATGTAAAATTATTTGATGATAAAATAAAAATTAAGGACGAAATGATAAAATGAATGAATCCTAAAAAAATGTTTTAAAAAATTCATAATTTTAAACTTATTTATGCCCTTTTTTAAAAAAAAAAAGAATATTGGGTTGGGTTTGGTTTGATTTGGTTTGGATTAGGAAAAAAAATAGATCCACCCAACCAAAGTCCACCCCAAATAAAATTTGAAAAAATAATATTATTTATTATCTATAATGTGATTGGACGATGGAATTTTTATGAGAGGAGGAGAGCAAGAGAAATATAAAGTATGGAATAGACAATCATTAAATCACAAACTTTATTAAGCCCCCGTTTGAGCCACATTCTTATTTTTTCATTTATTTTCAACTATTTATTTTTCAATAAAATAATATTTTTCATCACATCAATAATTTTTTTTTCAACCACACATTTTTCATCAATCAATTATTTAAAAATATATTCTTTTAAAATAATATGAGTCCTAAAAACACCATAATAGACAATCATTAAATCACAAATTTTATTAAGCCCCCGTTTGAGCCACATTCTCATTTTTTCATTTATTTTCAACTATTTATTTTTCAATAAAATAATATTTTTCATCATATCAATAATTTTTTTTTTAACCACACATTTTTCATCAATCAATTATTTAAAAATATATTCTTTTAAAATAATATGAGTCCTAAAAACACCAAAATTATATCTGTTTTTTGGAATGTGGGACGTCGCGTTTTATCCAAATCCAAGTAACAAAACACTGTCGTGATCCAATTTCAATCATTATTATTGTGCATCCCAAGGCATATATTTAAGAACCGAACGCTTGCTTTCTCCACTCGATGCCGTTTCTTCGGGGATTCTTGAACCTTCGAGCTGCTCCGCTGCCGTGGCTCCACCGTCGAATCTGAAACGGTCGTTGACTAAGTCTATAATAGGTGAGCGTACCAGTAAACGGTACCAGGTTCTGGCCTCTGAAGAAGGAACCATCAAAGCCACTGACTTGAAAAAGGTCATTGATATTTGAAAATTGAAGACTTTATAAATATTTGTGACGTTGTTCGAATTTTAACTGGAATTATTCTTGCTTTTACTGTAATTTTTATAGATTCGAATTTCGCCTTATTTTTAGTTCTTCGGGCTGTTCCGTTGAGTTCATTGACAAATTTATGTGAATTCTCGCTCTGATTTTCTTTATTGTTTCCTCGTCATAATGAGGGGTTCTGAAAGAAACAATCTTTACTTAGATGAGGTGTTTATACATGGAAGTGAGGAATGCGTAAGTGTGGTTTTTGATATCCTACAGTGATTGCTTGCCGTAATTATAAAGTATTGGGACTTGTACTGACGAGTGGAATCTTGTAATGAACAAACGGTTCAACGAAGTAATTTTTTATTGGTGAAATCTGCATGTTATTTTTGAAGATTCTGATATAAGAGAGTATTGCAGATAACAACAGGTAAGAATGACAAGGGACTCAAGCTTTACGATCCGGGGTATCTTAATACAGCTCCTGCGCGATCGTCAATTTGTTACATCCATGGTGATGAAGGAATTCTTAGATACAGGGGTTACCCGATTGAGGAGCTGGCTGAGGGAAGTTCCTTCTTGGAAGTGGCATATCTTTCGAGCAAGTGTTACTATTATATTCCATGCACTGGCGGACCCACATGGGGTCATGAGGGGTCAAGTGACCCCACAAAATTTTTTGAAAGAGGATGGAGAAAGAAATTTGATGCTCACTCGCTCCCATTTTTGTTATATGTACGTGTATATATTTGTGCACACTCTATTCTCCGAGAACGAGAGAGCCTAACGGAGGATAATTTATAAATGATTTATAGTATATTGTTTGCACTTTTTGTGGGATTCACTATCATTCCTCTTGCTATTCTTCTTTATAAATCATTTTAAAAATGCAATAAAGTTCAAAAGATGAGGCTAATGCGCAGGTAAAACAATGCTGCATCATATAATATTATGCAGTTATTTCCTGTAAATCTTGTACAATAGCATGTCAAAAAATACATAGTGCCAGCAAGGTTTTGTACCCCATCAATATTCTATTCAAAAGATGGCTAACCAATACAAGAAAGTGAAGTACACAAATTAACTAGTGGAATGGCAATAAGTAACATCAGCACCAGCATTATACTACAACAGGTAACACAAGATAAAACCTTCATCATGCAGAGTAATTGTCACCTGATCCAGAAAATGACCTCTCCCGAGCAAAACCAAACAGTTTTCCTGCTGCTGCAAGTAGAGTATGATGTTACAAACGCCATTTACACAGTATGAATGGAAGTGTAAAGACAAAATCTTGTCTCTCTTGGGGCTGGTTGTGAACGGTTGCATATCTTGACGCAGCCACTAAGGTTCCCATCACCATCAGTGTAAGCAGAAGTAGCAGCACATGATCTTTGCTGCATTTCATGGTACTATTGAAATTTTTGAAATCGTCAGAATTGTGGCGTTTGATTTTTCTCATGGGGTTCCCAGAATTCATACTGGCAAACATAGTATCTCCATAAGCCGTTTGATGTTCAAAAATCTGCATGAAAAAGGAGCGAGGACAACAATTAAGAGTTTTCGTGTATGAACGATGAATACTAATCTCTTTGGTTCCATAAATGCCAAAATTTTAATTTCTATAAATATATAGTCCAAGCTGTGATGGCAATTAGTTTAAAAGGTAAGGGAAATAACAAGTTATATTTAGCGGTAAAACTTCGTGCAATTCAAAGGAGAACGTTCAATGTTAGAGCATAATTGAGCATTTGCACAAGGCAAGCTGAAAGAACGATCTGCCAAGTCGTGTATAACAGGAAAAGGTAAACAAGAATTACCTTATGCTGTTTGATTGGTGTATGCCAACAAGGTAGCTGGTTGGTGAGTTCCTGGAACTGCTCTAAATACAGTTTAGATGTTGAAGAATACAATTGGAAGTGCTGCATGAATGATGCTTCACGTGTACAATGCTGCAACATGTTTAGGTCAGAAGTCCCGAAATCTTTTTTCAAACCTGTGAAATTTCAAACATGTTTATCTTCTTTGCTTCCGGCCGGTATATGTATTCCAAGTCCTTGTTTCTTTCTTCATGAATCAGATATTTAGGGCGACAAAAATTTGAATTTCCATTTAGGTATGTCCATTCCCGGTTTACACATTCTAAGCGAATCCTAAGCCTGGATAATATGTCAAAACCATACTTGTGAGGAACTCTTCCAAATCACTAAGTATCAGTGCCTCCATTATTACCGTCTAGTCAAACTCAGCGAATCTTGTGCCTGGAAAGATTTTAAGTCTTTGGGTGGTATTCTCCTCCTAACAAAATGCCTAATATTTTCCGCCAAGGATAATTCTTGCTTCTTTTTCATTTATTTTTTGCCATCTTTTCTTGTTTCTCGTCACTAAATTTTCTCGTCAAGGGTTTTTCTGTCTGTTGTGAAAAAACCAATATCTTTCGAAGCTACTTTCTGCCGCAAGGCGCAAGCTTCTTGATTACTTCACCCGGTTTGTTCTTGTTTCCAGGAAACTTCATAATGGTAACTTTTTGAAAATTTTCTGTACTATTGCTGCTTCGCTACATGATTGTATAACTTATATAGAGGGTGTTTGGTGGAGATTAAAATTTGATTTTAATTTGTACCAAACATGCTAATATTATTATTGATAGTACATGCCACTGATGAAGTTCTTATAAAAGGTAAAGAGTTTGAGAGAAATCAAGATACCATCTCCCTTTTTTTTTTTTGGTTTGTTTTGTTTTGTTTCAAAGAGAGTGCAAAAGGCTAAATGCTGGAGAAAAGACACAAAATAGAGAAAGATGGGAACTCAGATGAGCAAGTTTAACGAACTGCCCATGCGTTGCTTCTCAACCAACCATCAATCTGCAGCCTCATTGACAGGACACGAGCTGCATGACAAGGATTCGTCAATTGATGTATGCGGCCTAAAGGTTGTTACTTTCTAACTTCTAAGTTGGCTCAAAAGTCGGTGTAACTTATGAGAGATTGACTCATATTCACCAATAACAAGTTTCTCGAAATTCATCAGCCAAGTCCCCCTGCCTGATTATGTGTCAATTATCTCCTTAGCATCCTCTTCCTTTACACTTTTTAATTAATTCATAGTTGCATGTTTGCATATGAATAATCATACGAGAAGTTTCAATTTGTGTTGCAAAGTTTCCTAATTTGGGAGTAAATATTTGTGCACAATTACTGGGCTGATTCCTATACCCTATTCATTCTTGAAATGGCCTTCTTATGGGATTTGCTGAGCATAGGATATATCCGGGTTAGGACATGCCAGGGTCTATGGGGGAATCAATACTTCTTCGGTTTAGAGAAAGTGTTGGGAGGATTAGGTGACCCCAGCATACCCTGCTTAACACTCTGGAGTTCAGAAAAAGAGAAGAAATCCATGAAGGACTTGAAGTTGGAGGTGAAGAATGGAAGATTGGCCATTCCACTTCAGAATCTACCGGGACCATTTGGCTGGTCCTGTTCACTACAATGTCTTAACAAGCCTCAAATTCCACTAAATTGATAGAAAAACACTGGCTCAGATAGGTAACCTCGTGCAGAATTTTCAACATTCCGTCTTAAATTATAACATAAGACATTCAGGATTTCTAAACTTTGACATTGCTACAGCAGGGAGACTTTCTCTGTGCCTACGTACCAAAAAGTTCAGTAAAAAGCTTTTTGCATTTTGAACTCTATCATCACTGCTTTAATTAGGTCATCAATGGCTGAGAAAAACCAACCCCACCCCCAAAACAAAATCACCAGCTACGCAGAACTTCCAAGTGCATATTTTTGTGAAAATAAATTAATGATAACAGTAAAATAAACAAGTGTCATGCTTTGACTATACAAAGTGCAATAGGATTGTCAGCATTCTCTTCTAGCCTCCTTGTGCCCCGGTTCTGTAAAATCGTGGCAGTCATGAAAATGAGAGTTACTGCATATGCAACTTTGTATCAGAATTTTGAGAAGCAATCTTGGCAATGTCAATTATATTGGAATGCATGCCAAAATAAATAAGTAGACGACAATTAGCGCATGTGTTCTAGTCCTATAATAAAACAAAATTTGGCTCTGAAGCCCTCGACCATCCATCACATCAGGACATCGATTATAAGTTCCAGCACTTGCTTGTGCACACAAGAAATAGTTATTTGGCTAAAAATTGTCTCCAGGTGCTACAATAACATCCAGATCTTATCATGGAATAAATTACCTAGTTCTAAGCAGCCTCAGCCAGAGGTTCAGTTTTACTGGAAGCTTCAAGCCTGCAAGAGTGTAGATAATAAATGTAGAAATAAGGTAATAAAATTAACTCTGAAAGCAGTTATTACAATGGAGGAAAGGCAGATTAAAGAAAAGCAACAGAGTACAAGTGCGGTTAAAAATTCTAAAGAGGTAAGGATATTAGATAAAATATCATCAAGGACCTCACTTTAAACCACTTTTGTTTTTATATTCTCTTGCAAGTTATCTAATGTCGTAGCAAAAATAGATATAACTAAGATCGTCTTTGAGAATTTTGAACATAACATTAATTGAATTATGCTTATATAACCCAACAAAATTCAAGCAACAACAAACCTATTATAGGTCATATACATCTCGTTCTTGTTACACAATTTATATAGTATACACTATAAAACATGTACATCAATCAACTTGTACATAAAAAAACATAAAATTTTTCCCTTTTCTTATAGGGAATGGAATATTAAGTTCCAATCTCCAACAATATCATGCTATGAAATTACAGTAACTGTGAATGAGAGGAGAGAGTGAAGGAGGGATTCCAATTTGAAGGGCGATACGATTACTGGAACTGTTTGAACATTTTCCAGCATTAGTACATTGCAGGACAAGTCAATTTACACAAATACCATATAGCACAATGTTTCTTGCACCCAAGCAATAATATATAAGCTGCATACTAAGAGCATATGATATAGGGAAATATGAAAACATAGAGCTGAATTACAAAAAGTCCATGCAGGTAAAAAGCAGCATGTAGAATGTTATGAAGTAATGAACATTATGAAACATTTACCTTCTAAGTCCTTCCCCAACTTCCATTCTTAGATAGTTTCCAATCTTCACCGGCGACCCCACTTGTTTTGATACATTATTCAATAGCGTCTGCAAGAACATGAAAAAAGGTCAATTAGAACTGGGCACTCTAAAAACTAACTGCATGGCACAACTTTATAAAAGCAGTTGGATCCAACACGGCAGGTGGAACAAGGCCAACCACAGCAGGTAGTATCATTAACTGGAAAAACTTCAATACAGTTACAATTTATTGAGTAATGCTAAATTAAGATGGCAAATCAATTAAAACCATCTAAAAATGCTACATCGCTGCTTATGGGTAAGCAGTGCTGTTTCTGTTGGCATTGAAAGTGCCGTAGTCTTTTAAAATTACACCTAGTTCAAACTCGAGCGTTTCAAGTACTGCCAAGCCTGCAAAGGGAGAGGGAAAAAAAGGAAGAAGAAGAATTTGTTCTTATTGTTCAATGCAAATTGTTTTCCCTCTCCCAACATTGGGCTTCTGAACTCCTTTACCTTTACCCTCAATTTAAAACTTTGGTGGTCTCACATTTCTTGGCAGTTGGCTCATTTCCAAAAATTACTTCCAAGAAAAGTACAAATTTGTAATAGAGATAAATATCAAGTTTAGCTACATTATGTCAAATAAAACAAATATATCAAAGTTTAAGACTGAAAAATAATAATAACAATAAATAAATGAATAAATTACAAGCAATGGCATTTCTGAGATCATACCTTTATATTTAAAGTGTCATCCACAACAAACTTTTGTTCCATTAGAACTACTTCCTCGAAATACTTTCTTAAACGGCCTTCAACCATTTTATCTATGGCCATCTGAGACTTCCCCGTACTTTCTGCCTGGACATAAGGACCAACAAATAGTAAGAGTTTTCGTCAATGGAAATACCTATTGTCGCAGGTGTAAAAATAGACAAAAATAGACCGATAAGCTTCGTTGTTAGATGACAATACTAACAAAAAATAATACCATCCTCATTCATCAAGGCCTTTTTCTTCTTGCACCTCTTTTGAAGGGTTCGGCATGAGAATTTGAATTACAATAAAAAGTTAATAAAAATGCTAAAAACAGAGAATTGGTGTTAAGGAAAAGACAGCAGTGTCAAAGAAGCAATAAAAGAATTATACCACATTATAAATCATAGAGGTGGGGAAAACATGTTAATTTCTTTTGTATTCTTTTGAAAATACAATGTTGGATGTTGTCAGATTCCTAAATAACACTAATATTGACACTGTGGATAATGATGAGATGCAATTGTAATTAAATTTTTAGAATTTCCAATATACAAGTACGTACCTGAGACTTGAGAATCTCACGCTCATGGCCTAATGCATCAGAAGAAACATCTTCCTTCGCCAAGAACAGTGGCTTTGCAGCCACCACATGCATTGCTATTTCGGATCCAACATGCTGGACAGCATCCGTTGGAGCATTATGATCCTCTATCTCGAGTGATAAAAGTCCTGCAATACGTCCTACACCTGGATCTCCAATAAAAAGCCAGCAAGATCCATATGAGTAGCTCAAAATATCCTTTCATGGCAACGAATTAAGAGGTATGATTGTGTTTTCATGCATGCAAAATTTGTAATGTCAACCATAATAAAGAATTGAAGCCTCGTTACCTGGTTGGGGGCTCTGGTGAAGATAAGTAGACAAGACACCATATGATGGCGCAAACATTGCGAAACCCCCTCCAAGTTTGACATTCTCTCCCATCATTGCAGCTAGTTCTGTAATTGCATTTTGAACTGTTTTCTCTCCGTTTAACTTAGGATGGTCAAGATTCATCTTCAAATCCTGTAAAAATTGAGGAACTTATCAGAGCTTTTACAGGAACGTCGATTAAAGCTGCAATGAGGCACAAGAATGAAGAACTAATTTGTATCCTCTCATTAAAAAGAGCATGTAGGTGGAGGTTGATAGCGAAATGCATACTTAATACCTAATAATGTGAAAGCCAAGAAAAATCATGAGAAAGAAAATATGAAGGTAATGAAAGCAAGATAAAATAATGCTCTGATTGCATAGACAAAAATGGATAGCTTTTTATGGAGATTAACAATTAAGCTGCTCACCTCCAGACACTCGGGTCCAACAGGCATAGTAAGAGAAGACTGTTTAGAACCTTCAAGAAACAGAGCTGACTTTGCCAAAGATAAGGCCTACATAAATATCAATCGTAAGGAATCAATAAACATTCACAAAAGCATTTGATGTGCTGTCTGAACAAAAGATACTGTTCCCAACAGATAATGATTTTTCCTGCAACTCAAATAACACCATCTATTCCTGGTGTGTGCGTGTGTGCCAGGTATGAGGTTAGGATATAAATGTAGCACTAACTATGTACTGAAAAATTTCATTCCTAGCAACAAAGTCAGTTTCACAATTGAGTTCAACAACAACAGCCTTCTCTTTGTTCTGTGCCAAAGCAAGCAAACCCTCTGCAGCGATTCGAGAAGATTTTTTTGATGCAAGAACAACCCCTCTTTTTCTTAGTTCCTTCTGTGCAGCCTCTGTAGTCATCCAATACAACTCATTATCAATTAACACAAGGGCAAAAATAATAAATTAATTAATTAAATTAAAAAATTAAAACTAAAGTGGAAACTGTAGACTTGCCAATATCCCAGTCGCAAGCAATAAGTGCAGACTTGACATCTTTAATGGGAGCACTTGTTCTCTCCCTAAGCTGCTTTATTAGATTCATTTGTTCTGGTGCAGATGCTTGAGACGAGTAATTCCGAGTAAAGAAGATTCCAAAACCATGGATTGGATTGGAATAATTGAAAGAATCCATAGGTTTAATTTCAGAGAACCCGGTAAAGGACATTTCCCTGTATACTAGACTAGTAGAATAAGTATGGCTGCAATTAACTGGACTATTCAGCCTCTTACAGAGCATTTCAATCGGACGCTTCACACCTCGAGTAAAACCCATTTCAATCACGAGATTTTAAGTCTACACCCGTAAATTCAGCAACTTGAAAGTAAACTTCTTTGTCGCCTGAAAAACTATTACCATTTGCCACAATATTTAAAAAAAAAAAAAAAATTAACTTCAGAATATACACAGATCCTTCTCTTTCTGGAATACACAGGCCAGAAAAATAAATTATCAAAAGGGATAAACTTAAAGAGGGCATTATGAATATGTAAACAAACACTGATACGTAGAATTCACGCATATAAAAGAAAAGAATACAGTAGTAACTTTATGATTATCACCTGATTAATTAGGGTTTAACAAACAACACAGATTGTCAATAGTTTAAGACTTTAAATGCATTCGTATGCGAGAGACAGAAAGAGAGGAGAGAATGACCAGAGAGAAATATGACTACGACGGGAAGAAAGGAGCAGCGAAAAAGCTTCAATTGTGTGCCTACCATGCATTGTGTCCTTAGAAGTTCGAACTAAAGTTAACCAGTTGCGACTCCCTTTTTCTATTTTTTTTTTTATTCTTTATTCTTTACAAATAAGAAATTGTTGAAAATATTACTTTTTTCTTTTGTTAATTTACAGTTAATGTAAATTTCCTTTTAACTATACAAAACTCACTTTTCTAAATAAGATAATTTTTTGAAAATTACTTTCTAGAAAAATAACTTCAACACAATTTCACTAGTAAAAATACTTATTATTTGCATTCACTCTTCCCGTGGAAACTTTCTGCATCCATAATACTTAACCCCTTTCAATGATTCTCACCATCAAATTTACAGTCCAGGCTGCAGTAAACATGAAAAAATAAGACAAATTTCATTTCTCAAAATGGTACCGAGAATTAATTTAGGCCATGGCTTAACCGAGAATTTCCACATATTCACTGGTCACAAAAACAGCACATCTTTGCTGGGTATAACCACACTCTACTGGAGCTTCACCAGAGAAGGTGCCATGCGGAAATGGTGGTCATTAGTGAGGCATGACGAGAATTAAACAAGGAAATTAGCATTCCAAGCAACACTTGAATCTTTTGACCAAGTATTTCTCATGTGCACAAGAAGCAGCAAGTATTACCTGGACACATCATGTGTTATAAGACTTGAAAGGTCATTTTAATATGTAAACAACCAATTTGATCTACGTCGAATTTTATATGAAGGCAATGATATCGATCTAATAATGGAGTGGGAATCAGTAAAAAAAAAAAAAAGTGGCAAAATCAGTGGGTTCACATATCTCAGACACTCAGCACATGCACAAAAATTGGCTGCACCAGGAGACGTATCTACATACTGGAAAACACCAATCATCAGTACCTGTTATAATTCATCATCTTCCTCACTTCGTCCACCTATTCTAATTGGAAAATCTTCCAAGAAGTTTAATTGACATAAATTGGCCCACCATCAGTACAGAAAATCATATTTTTTCAAATAAATATACTATGTGCATATATGCACTCAGGCGAGTGAGGCAACCAAATTATCATATCCAAGCCATTAGTTTAGAACGCCTGCAGTAATAAATCTGGGCAATCAATGGGCACATAATCCAAAAGCCCTACTTTTTCATCATGTTCATGCTAATTATTATAAGAAACGGTATTTAAAATCCTAAAGCATAAGAAGAAAATTAGAAAGCAGTGTACAAAACTAAAGGCAGGATATTGAAAATCCAGCAGGTTATTGTAGAGAATTACGAATTGGCTTCGAGTTTTAAAATTTGACCAAGAGGAAAGGATTACTTACCGGATACTTGAAGAACATTATTTTCGGTTTCTGAAACGCGCTGCCATGCCCTTTTTGTGTTTAAATTCTGAATCCTCCATTGCCTTATGCTGTATTAATATAAACTGGAATACCTCGGTGGAGGTGAACCGGTTCGCCGCTATGCAGGACTATTGAACCATTTTCCGGTCCGATCCGATTCGGACCAGATTGAATATGGGCCGGGACAAGCTAGGCCATAACCTCTCTGGTATGAAGAGGTGGACCGTTGTCGAGCCAGATTGATCATGGTATGAGAGCAGCACAACCAAACATGAAATTTTACATCTCCTTTGTTATAAGGTAGGAGTGCATATTTTAACTGAATTTGAACATATTGATATGGAATAAGAGATTTCAGTTCCATTAAAAAAAGAAAGGAATAGAAATCATGTCGACTGAATCCGAATGATTCTTCATTTTTGAACTGAAATCATGATATCCGACCTTAGAACTAAATTTATCATTTTTTTAACTCTTTAAAATTTATTTATCCTTATTCAATGACCATATGACTTAACAAATAAGTACTCTGGTCAAATAAATTCATTTATTTAAATAATTAAATAGTTTTTTTTAGTCATTTCTAGCTACACTTCTCGTCCCACAAATCCTTATTGAGATGAGTCACATTCGCAATTGGATAATTTTATGCATATGGTGACGAGTTCGATTATAATAGTTACAAGAAATCAAATAGTTCCATAATTCCATTTAAGAAATATTCCATGTATAATGAATGTAGGGTTCAAACCTGAACTGAGCCGAATAGAGCGGTTCTTTTTAAGTTAAATATCAAACAAGTATTTGAATCGAGAATCGATGGTTTGGTTTAATTATCCATTCTAAACCAAGAACCGAAGAGTCGAATAAAAATCGAATTTCCTTAATTTTTAATTTTTTTTATATTAAGCCTTTATTTGATTCTTATTTTTTTAGAAATACATTTTTCTTTCTCTTCATTTCAACCACACATTCTTCAACAAAATAATATTACATATAATCCCAAAATTCTTCTATATTTTTTAACTACACGAATACTATCAATCTACTATTCCAAAATACATTTTTAATCCTTGAATGGGGCTCAAACGAGCTTTAAATAAGTAAAATTATTTTAATTTTTACTAAATAAATTTGTCAGCAAATTAATTAAGTCCAAAAATATCGTTTTTCTATTTCATTTGCCAACTAATTAATTTAGTCAAAATCCAAAATATGATTTTTTTTTTTTTTTTTTAATTTGAATGTTTGAAGTGATCACCAATATTTTGGTATTTACTTTTTGGTAATTTGTATATATTGATGAAAGAATCTTATTAGACAATTTGTTATTTGTATAATTTTGAATTGAACTACATTATTTTATAAAAGTTAAGATTGAACATGTTATTAGTTGAAGTAATGTAGTTACATTGTAAATATTAAAAAAAATTTAATTATGGTATAGAATTCGAAAATCGAATAGAACCGAACCGAATCGTTCGGTTCCATAATTAAATTTGGATCCGACAGTTCTACTTATTAAGGACATGTTTGAGCCCCATTTTTTTGTTTAAAATATATTTTGAAATAGTGGATTGATGGAGAATGTGTGGTTAAAAATAAAAATAAAAAGTTTTTAACTTCTTTTCTCATCCAATTGACCCATAACACTCTCAAATATTCATCATGAGTGCCGTTACAACTTTTAAGTATTTGCACTCTAGTTCTCGAACTTTGAATTTGCTTCATTTTAGCCATTTTCCGTTCTTTCTTTCAATTCTTCGTCGAAATATGAGTTTTTCCTAATAAAAGCAATAAATAACAAATTAGGCAGTAATCCTTCCAAAAAATAACAAATTATCATCATTCAGGACCCCAAATAAGTATAGAAACTACACTTATCAACAAGTACCTGCACTAGATGACTGCTTCTAGAAAGTGTTCCAAAAACTTCAGAATTTACAAGTTCTCTAGTAAAAAGTTACTAAAAGATTTAAAAATTAATCACTTGCTGTAGCCAGTTTCATTCACTTGATGTACCCCTATTCATTTGTTATCTCCTTTTGTTTTAGGGAGGTGTGATGGACTCATGGAAGATAAGGTAGGGTGAAGAATACTTTAAACTTGTTAAGTCCATGTCATTTTTTAGACGTAAGGGTGCTGCTGGTTATAGTCATGTGGGTTGAGAACCATTTTATTGATCTGATTATCTTTGACACTATAATTTTACAATTTAGTAAAATAAAGAATTAACTAATTTTAAAACCTCCAAACCAGTTAGGATGAGTCCTTGAAGAACTGGATTTCTGTAGCATGAGCATTAGTTCCTGAATCTACTAGTTATGTCAATTCTTTTTATCTCATTATAAATTTGCTAGATTTGTGGTCGTTCTCTGAGAGGCATTTATGTAAGGCTGCTTGTATATTTAGTTTGAATACTCAGGGCATTTACATTTTATGCAGAAGAGAAAGGTATCCGAAGAACAAAATGTGCAAGAATAAAACGAACAGAGACCGTAAAGAGGAAAATTTTCATTAAACGTTGCCCTAAGGCAATAACCCAAAATACATCAGTGCTTCAGTCACTGAAACAACCACCGTTCAAATGAAACACTACCAAGGCAAGAATGACTAGATTTTGACACTCAGACAGTAACCACGAAAGATCACAATATATCAACCTTCACTCAACAATCAATCATTTATACAAGAACACAACACTCTAATCAAATAAAAATCACTTAAGATTACAATATTTGAGAGTGTAACAACAAATCAAAAGAGAGTTTTGATTTGCAGAGAGAAGGAGAGGTAAAAACTCGAATGGCGCAGAGAAAAGATAAAATATTAGGGAGATGCACAGTTCCAACCCTAGAATGGTATATATATGAGTCACCCAAAGGTCTCCATCCAACGGTTGTGGGGCTGACACTTGGCGACATCTGGAGCATCCATTCATTTTAGGTAGAAACACAGCTTTCCAATATAAAACACGATTCTTGCACCATAATCAAACCAATAAACCAGTCAACTGGTCAACAATTCCAGTCAGCAAGGTCAATAGCATCATTGTGCCATCTTTACACAATCATTATGCCAACAATACGGAAGTGATGATGATGATGATTGATAGCAGAAAGAATTGTAAGTTGATAGATGTCTTCTTTTGGTGTTTCCTGGACTAAGAAGTAGCTTCACATTTTTTCAGAAGCTGACCAATGTTATATTTATTTCGATAGATATTTCCACTTGAGAAAAGCACGAACTGCTGCTTCCCATGGTTTTGAAAATAAAAAAAAGAAGGTCGGTAGTGTTAATCAAGATGCACGAGCTTCAATCAGAAGTAGCTCCTCTTAACCTAGAGAACTGACTCTATGTTCAGAAACGGTTTGATGAAGGCTTGCGTAAAGATTTACTTCTAGTTCTGTGTCAAAGACGTGCAAACTACACAGATCTTGCCATTAAACCTGATGAACAGCCTGGAATTTTTCTCTAGTAGATGTCAGTGCGACAGAATCCTATTTGACCAAGCCCCATTTTGGCAGCAGCTCATGTAGAATTAATCCCTTGCCAATTTGTGGAAAATTATGCTTGTAATTTCTAGAAGATAATGAAGGTTGTTGATCCATCCTTCTACAATTTGATGCCTGAAGAATGAATTGTGTTGGCTAATTCTCTTGTTTTTAACCAATAGATGGTTTCGCCATGGGAACTACTCTTATAATTTTTAATTGAACGGGGAAGTAAAACTCTCTAGAACATTTTAATAACCACATGATGAAAGTCAATAAGTATAAAGATTGCAAATCACATAAGAAGGCATAACAATTACAAATGGTTTGAGCCCTTAGTTTCAAGATTGTAGTAACAAATACATATTCTACTTCTGGCCCTTCTTTTTCCACAGGTCTCCAATTCTCAACCCAGAACCTTTCCCCTTTCCACCTCCAATAACATCAATTAATACTTGTGAATCCAAATCTACTGGTTTGAAGACATTACCAGTGTGCGTACCTATGGATCCACACCGCTCAGAAATTCTTTTGCCATTCGTCTCCACATCCCCGGCTAGAACTGATGCTGCAGCATCAGCTGCCTTTCGCCATTGCTCTGTTATTACCTGAAGCTTCTTCATTTCAGTTTCTAATTCCTCCTTTGCATTTTCAGCAGCTTCTAGTTTCTCGTTTAATTGGGCAGCACTGCTTTTGCTCCTTTCCAGTTCTAGTTCAACTCGATTCAATCTTGAAGTTACTTCCTCTCCCTTGGATCCAATTGATGATATCTCCTGCAACTTCTCATTTAGCTGATTCTTTAAGCTCTCATTTTCTAAGCGAAATACTTCCAGTTCATTTTCTTTGTCCTCCAACTTCGCCTTTAGCAACTTCAGTTCATCGTCCTTAAGAGCCAACTCATGTAATGATGAATCTTCTGGCTCCGACATGTTTGGTGATTCGGTTGATAAACCAACAGATTTTGGTTCAATTTCATGATCATCTGGGGGGCACAGTTTACTTGTCGGTTCCATAGTTACTTTCTCGGCTGGAACTTCAAAAACATAAGTTTCCTGCTGGTTTTCATCAGATGTTTCACAAGCACTAGTATTGTTCTTGTCATTGGATTCTTCAGTTTGAACTGAAATAGAGTCATTTTCCAGAGTATCCAACGACTCAAGAACCATTTGCTGTTTCTTTGATTTCTTCTCGACTTTCTTTGAAGCCCCTTTTGAAGATAATTGGTCCTTGAGACCATTGAGCTCCTCCTGTGCTTGGCCGAGGTGACATTCCAAATCAGCAATACGTGTTCCGAGTTTCTCTCGATTTGCAGGATCAGATTGAGTCCCTCGTGGGGATTGACCATCTGCTAGCTTTCGGCTCCTGTCAGCTCTTGATCGGTGGTGTAACGGGTCAGAATTGGAGCTCAATGTCCTCGGAGGAGGTGGACCTCGGGTAGATTGCTTTTGAGGCATTTCTACTCCCCTGTTTCCAAATAATACGAATCAATCAAAAGTAACAAAACCAAGACAACTGAAAAGTCGAGATTCTGATTGAGAAACTACCTTGATCCTTGCATTTGATCAACGAACAAGATAATTAACTGAATCTAAAAAAATAGCAGGATGAGAAATCAAATAGATGCAGTTGAATTCAGGTTCAAATGCACAAATTGCTTCTTCCCGAGGGTGAAACTTTAAATTGCAAAAATTTATATTGTCGATCCCAAATTTCACAATTTGTCACGTTAGTTCCCTATTTTACAATTTTCTGCATTATTATATAAGTGGCTAAGAACCGTAAAACAGCAGAAAGCAGAAATTCAAATTTTCATCATAGAGATGGAAATACACGAATATATAAAAAGAAACAAATATCAAAAAGCCTCAAAGAGCAAGATCAATACACACACGCGCGCGAACTGTGAACTGAAACCCCGTTAACGAGAAAGAGGAAGTATCGTATTTTTCTTTTTTTATCGAAACAGCAAAAAAGTAGATAAATCTCACCCGGAAAATCTTCTACTCTGACACACAAAAGATGCAATAAAAATGTCATAGAATGAAGAATCAAATACCCAATAAGAAAGAGTTAAGGTTAGAAGTTCAAAATTTTGAGTGAGAGTGAGAGGGAGAGAGGAATGTTGAAAAGAAGGGGAAAAGACAGTAAAAACCAAAGGAATTTAAGCCTTTTTTTTTTTTATCAATTTTTAGCCAAATTCATGCTGTGTGTCGATGATGGCGGTCGTTCTTTTTTACTGAATTAAGTAAAATTATCAATGTGCCTCTCCAAATAAAATTCATTATTCATTACAAAATGACAATTCCGACAATTTGCTTCATGTGCAATCAGTAATTACTGCACAACTGAGTCTCACTATCTTTCAAACGGTCAAAAAAATGTATTAAAATCTGGTCAAAATGTGCCCCAAACGAACGCATAAAAAAGATTATTTTTCTTTCTTTGTTAACATATTGATTATATTACTCATGTCAATATTAAGTATTTTTAATTCAAAATATGAAAAAAAAAAAAAAAAATTGACTTGAAACGTGAAAAAATAATCCGAACTAATGTCATATTTATATCAACGAATCAATATAATTCTTGCATATACACACGACAAGAAATTATTAAAATTTACTTTTTAGTAATTGCTAATTATATATCTTAATACGCACTTTCATGTCATTGAGTAACTTTGTCTAATTCATTGTTTTTATTCGCCCAATTTGAGGATTTTGATTAAAAAAAATTAATTAAAACAAAAAATATAATTTTTCATGTATTGAGAAGACATTGCATGTGAAGCTTAAATGTAAATCCAACTACTCCAATGGACCACCTTATTACTTCAATTTATTCCCACAACTTGGCTCGTACCTTTGACCTAATTTGAAGGCCAAGAATCATGCGTGAACATGCTTAAATCGGTAGGCCAACTCGATCGATTCACTCAAGCTCTCACTATTTTATTTTCTTGATGAACTCGGTGAAATTATGGTTTGTTCCAACCTGGTCATCAAGTTGGAGTATCTTTTCATATTAGAAGAGTGTTCGAATAAAATTATTAGTAACTTTTTGATAGAAATAATATTGGATTAACGAAATATGTGATTAATGGTTGTTTAATTTTTATGAATGTATGATTGAAATTAATATTCGACTTCAATTGAATAAAATAGTAAATTTTTAGTAAATTTTGATTTTACAGATCATTGTGTCGTGGATAATGATCAAAACTAATCTTGATGCAAAATTCCATAAATAACTTGGGTGAAAAGTGAAATAAATTAAACTTAGTGGGTGAAATTAGGGATTCTCCTATCTTTAAACCCCTGAGGTTAATAACAACACTCATACTTGTTTATCTAACGACTATAAATTCACCAATTACTTTACACCAATCCTGACCGTTGGATCGATACGCCATGAACACAAAAACCCAAAACATTAGCCCTAGTAGGCAGCTGGAACTGCTGCCGAAATCGGAGTCGGATCTACACCGCAAAGAACCGTGAGTTCAATTCTTCATTTCAATCAATCTGCATGTCTATGTGAGTGTGACTGTACGCGTTGGTATATATGTACACAGTATACATGTGTGTAGTTGTGTTTGAATCGCTCCTATGTGTTTGTTTACATTTAAATGTTAATCCTGCAATCTGAGATGACTGTATATGAGTTTGGGTATTTGGGTTATTGTAATTTTATGCAAAGGAGAATAGGGATCCTTTTTAAGTTTATTTATGTTTAGGGTAGAGATGGAGAAGGGAGGGCTAATTGTTCCGGAATCTGTACTGAAGAAACAGAAGAGGAGTGAGGAATGGGAGTCTTCAAAGAAGAAGAAGTCAGAGCAACGCAAGCTCATCTACAACAAAGCTAAACAGTATGCTAAGGAGTACGAGCAACAGGTGTCATTTTAATACCCTTATATTGTAGGAGAAGGAACTGATTCAATTGAAGTGCGAGAGCCTAAGCTGCTGTTTCTCATTCGAATCCGTAGGTATGTTCTGATGAGAAAAACAAGTAAATAAATATATAGACAGGGTCTGGTTATTCTGCACAAAGCCTGTAAAGTTCATCTAGTGGTGGCAACTCCTTAAGCATCCTATCAAAATCTTTAAAAGACATTCCACGAGAAAAAACTGGAGGAGCAACGGTGGACGTTTCACTCCTCGGCGGCTGTTTGGCTGCGGAAGATGAATCCGCCGCCACCACTGAATCTTTTCCGGTGAGTCTCTGAACAACAGATTTGAAGCTCATGGCATCAGTTTCCACGTATTGGGTGTTGATTATCACCACCTTCACGGACTGTCCATTGAATCTAGACATATTACGAATAAGCACAAATTCTCAAAATGTTTAAAAAATCACGGCGGAGGAGTCTTAATTGCGGCGACAGATCACGGCGGAAGTTGCTTGACAACGGTGGCTTCTGGTGGGTGTTCTGACTATTGAATTGAACACTGAAGGACTATTTATAATAAGCCCGGGGTAGTTTGTACGGTTATTAACTGGATGATATAAGTTGACGATTGTGATCCAGGCAGTCTAGAAGGACCAGATCCAGTCAACAATTGGGAAGAATCTTGCTCCCTGGAGGAAATTGCATGATTTCATGATCATTTTGACATTTGCTTGAGGAAAAAGTAAAAACTTGTGTATTTTTTGAAATAAATTGGAATTTCGTCTTTTATACATACCACAATTGATAAAAATGATACGTGCAAGATTCTACTTGTGTTCGTATCAGCAAAAAAAATCTTGCTACGCTAGATTCCAAACGTAATATGTTTATAAACTGTGTTCCGATATTTCAATTTCATATATAAATCTATTCTAAAAGAAGTCAATATTCGAACAATGATTTTTAGTATTTGTTAGAAAGATTATTTGAAGTAAAAAATTATTTTTTTGAAAATGTGTGGTTGAAATTTAAGAAAAAAAATTAGATGGGTCCACATACAAAACAATATTATAGGAAAAATTTATGTGTAAAATGAGATTTCAAAATAAGCTACGCCAAGCAAAATCTTAATGAACTTAGAAACATTTACGTTTTGTTGAATTCTTATTATTTGGATAATGTTCCTTCTTCATTCTCCCCGTTTTGGGACATGGAAATATTTTTTTTTCTAGGATGTTGGCAATGAAAGTGTCATAAAACCTAGTACTTTAGAAAAATAAATAAATATGAGGCAAGAAAATGCCAATTTTTATTTTTTTTTAAACGTTATATCCTATGTTAATAACAATGAAAATTTTTGGCCCCGTTACCTGCTTATGCTGTATTATTGTCTACAATAGTGACTACGTGTAAGAATGCCCATCACATACATTGGTCGCACAACTCTTCTTGAATGCATTGAAATATTCTTTGGAACTTTCTATTTAAATTAATTAATAGTTTATACTGATCGTTTTATATTAATTTTTTACTTTAACAAAAACATTCTCATTAACTTTGTGAATAATATCGAAATAGAATACAATCAGTCTAAAGATTCACACCAGCGTTCAAATTTGTAACTAAGAATGCAAAATAATAAGCTACTCCATTCCCCATATGGAACGAAAAGCAACATGTACAACATTCAACTTTCGACGTCAAAACAACAGTATCTAAGAAAACGGGAGTGTTTTGATTTAACGGAGCCACATTTTTCGATCATGTATTTTGCGAGAGGAGTTGGTCATCACATTTCGCTACAAACCCTATATGGCATTGACTTCGATAATGCTTAAACTTTTCTTCAAAAAATCACTTTTCACATAACACGTTTAAAAAAATTTAAATATATATATCAAACAATATTATAATGAATTTTTACTTTAACATTTCAAAAAAAAAAATTTATATTAATTTAATTGAAAATAAAAAATTAGTTAAAAGTCAGGTTTACATATTTTTTAACACAGTGAAATCATTACTTGTACGGCATTTCAATCATGGGATTCCAACTGGGTCCACCCTGATTCAAATATTCGCGTGTGGGTGCCGTGTAATTGATGAATACACTGTGAAGACAGCACACTTTATATGAATTGAAAATTAGACCAATTATTGTGAAGCAAAGTCAACAAGTATTAAACAAAAGTTGAATTTAAATTTCTTTATTAATTTCTCTTCACACTTTTTTTTTCTTCAATTTATTAAAGCAACGCTCTAAGTGGAATTTTATTACGCGGGGACGGGGTGTTATGTATGGGGTTAGTCTTATTGTTTAGATGGAATGGAAGAAAAAAGGGGGATAGATCGAAGATTCTAACACACACAAGACACGATAAGGTGTGAAGATCGAATTTAAGCTTATGAATTTAGGTATAATATGACGTTTTTCTTTGTTAATATTATTTTAATTATTATAGTCCGATAAATAAATAAAATAACTCGTACAATGAAAATTTATAGAAACTTTACACATTTTTGCGAATTTTCAATAAAAACCAAATTTTCAAAATCACAAATATTTTAAATCAATAATATTTTAAAGTCCCCTCCATGTGGTTAGGTAAATTAGGGTGGATGGTTGGTTTGGGTAAGGGGAGTTGTGGTAGCGATGTGGGCCGGTGGTGGCTGAGGAGAGTTGTGGTGATGGGTGGTGGTTGCAGTGTGGTTTTCTGGTTTTGATTGGGGATCGGGTTGGGGGGTGGGGTGAGTTTATATGTTTTTTCATTCTTTTGAATTTTTTAGTTTATATGTTTTTTCATTTTTTGATTTTTTAGTTTAATTTTTTAACCTATTTTATGTGTAAAATGCAAAGTTACCATTTTACCCTTTAAAAATTGTCTAAATTAGGTCAAAGTCAAATTTCTTGGTCAACTAACGGTTCCATCCATTTGGACATCAGGTGTGAATTTATAAAAAGCTTGGACTGTAGGTGACACAAAGTGAAGATTAAAGTAAAGTCTGCAAGAAATTCAATGATTTGGGAACGCTGCTGCAATTATCCCTAATCGAAATCCCTATCCATTGGGCGATCAAACAAACAAATGTTTATTTTGGAATCCTAAGTGTCACATGTAAAGAAAATATATTTCGTAGTAGATGGGTGTCTTATTTTATTTTTTGGTCATATATTCGTAATGCACTTTCCCTTATAGTTTAAAATGGCGTTTCCTTGATTATCAGTTGGTCGTAGAATCAATATTGGAGCTATGGGTCTCACTCAAACAATAAACTAAATCCATGTTTGATAACCATTATTTGCGAAAAAAAAAAATTGTTTACTTGTTTTCAACCATAATTTCATACGCTAAGATATTCTGCACGTAAACTCAAAAAAATTTCATATCTTTTAACCACATTCTCCTAAAAACCACAATTCAAAATATCCCTTCCATCTTCTAACACGCAATGGAGATTGTGAGAACATCTTTTGGATTCATGTAACAGGACAAAGATTTTCGACTCCTTAGCAAGATATGTGGCCATGAAAGAGAAAGATGTCATAAAATTCCAAATTCTTGATCTACTTGGCAACATCCACCTCTCTACTAATGTTTGACTCCCAGTTTCAAAAAGATTGGAGTTCCATTTAACTAAATTAATAGATAGAATGAAGTGAACAAATTACACCGACTCTAGTTGCAAATGATTGACCTTCGTTCTCTTAAATCGATTTGTATTGTGTGATATGTCGCTTAGGAAACAAATGAAGAAAACTGATAACTTCAACATTTGGAGTAAGAGGGTCAGACTTACAGCTAGTCGAAAGACACATTCAGGTGGGCGAGGGACGGGGAAGAGAGAAAATGGGCATGGCAGAGCTGGAAAGGTAACATTTACAAGTATTATCTGTATTCTACATCCCTTAGCTTGGAGGGACTAGAAGTCTACCAGATTGAAATCTTACTCGTCCAGGATTGCCTCGGCAGACTCTGTTTTCTAATTTTTCGCTAACATGCTACTTCAATCTTCAAACATCATACTTTGCCAACTCATGCTCATTATTCGACCTATCCTTGAAACGAAAGGCCACAAACCTAGACCAACTTAAAGTAAGACAAGCATTACGCTACTGATTAATTATCAAATGGTATACCGAGAAAACTTTCTACTCACAATCGCCAGTACAGCACCAGGCTAGCGTTATATGATTAATCATAATAAAAGTACCGAAGAATGGAACCATCCCAGTAAAATTTGATCAGTTGAAGGTCAAGAGTTATATCGAAAAGATAATGTTGCCAGGAAATGGGAAAAACCGAAATCGGCAATTTCACCACCCCTTCAACCAGAAGAAAGTCTCTTCGAAGAGGACTAACACCAACGCTCTTCAAGATTCAGGGCTCAAATTATCAACTTACTGCATTCCTGGGTGTC
>CAIGRB010084236.1:0-55411 GCA_903798255.1 Fraxinus quadrangulata | reverse complement strand
CCAAAACAAATGGGGGAGAATGTCACGGACCGCAGCTTCACTTGAGCCCCGTGACCCTATCGCAGCCGCAGTTTGCCCCAACTTCGACCGCACATTGTAAATATTAGTCTATTTTGAGTTGTAATTTCCATTCCTTGTAATAGTTTATTTCAATTATAAAATAGCTAGAAAATAGAAAAAGTTTAGTATGATTCTTCGGCATAAAAACGTCTACTCCCAGCAGTTAGGTTTTTGTTGCTAAGTCTATTATATGGGGTATTAGTCTTTCAAACAATCTTTTAAACTTTCTAGTGTTCACCCCCTACACTAGCCATTTGTAATTTTCTAATTTCGTCAATTGTAATTCCTTACTTTCAGTAATCAATGAATGAGTTTCTTTCAATTGGGCTTCAAACTTTCTATTATTTGTAATCAAAATCTCTTTCGTCCCGAAAAGATCGAGAAAAGGCGGAAGGTAATCTAGCGGAGCAGACTACTGTCGCACGGTATCCCTTTCTATGCTAAGAAGAAAGGCACCCTGTGAAAGTTGGTATCAGAGCTACAGCTCAAGACTCTCGATAAGAAAGCTATGGATCCAATTGGATTGAACACCACGGAGGCGGTGGATCTTCCAAAGATGACTACGAAACAGCGCTTGGATGCGCTTGATGAGACAACTCATAGGTTGTACTATGTCGTGGATGGCCTCGAGGAGTAGTTCGAGGTGGCAGAGACGAAAATTCAGAAATTACGCATCTAACTGGATGAAAGCCAGATGGCTAACGCAGCAATGACTGAAGCTGCTGCTATCATACCTGATATGCAGGATGAGATGGAAGATTTGAGAGCTCAATTACTAGTGTTTCAACGCGCTGTTGGCAATGGGCAAGCCACCACACAAGAGCCTGTTCATAAACTCAGAATTTCAGAACTGTGTACCTACGGAGGGGCACGCGATGTTAAAGAAGTTGAGAACTTCTTGTTCGATGTAGAACAATACTTTCTTGCGGCTTCGATCCAAGATGAAGCGAGAAAGGTTATAACAGCTACCATGTATCTGGGTGGAGATGCAAAACTATGGTGGTGAACGAAGTATGCTGATATTCAGGCCAGAGGGTCCGAATAGATTCTTGGGATCTCTTCAAGGAAGCAATCAGATCTCAATTTTTTCCAGAGAATGTGGAATATGAGGCACGTCGGGCCTTACGAGAACTAAAACACACAATCTCTATCAGGGAGTATGTGAAAGCCTTTTCAGGACATATGCTGAATATTCGAGATATATCGGAAAATGATAAGCTATTCACCTTCGTGGAAGGATTGGAACCGTAGACACGCACGGAACTTCAGAGACAGAAGGTCACTGATTTGAGTGCGGCTATGGGAGCTGCCGAATGTTTAAGTGACTATCAACCGGAATCGAGAAAGGATCGACCTTCGGGAAATAGTCAATCTGTTGGAGGTGGAAACAGACCTCACAGATCCTGCTCAAACTCAAATGGGGGAGAGCGTTACTCTCATAACAAGGGAGAAGCCTATGAAGGCACCCGTCAGAGTAACTCGCAGGAAAACTATCAAAATAGCCGTCAAGGAAACTATAACGGTGCCAGCAGTAACAACTGGAATAGAGGAAAAGCAATGAAGGGCAGATCTGATGCTACTCCTAAATTGCGATGCTTCTTATGCGAAGGGCCCCACCGGGTGGCGGAGTGTCCTCAGAAACAGATGGTGAATGCATACTGTCAACTAGCAAGTGGTGGCTCGAGTTCAAAGCAAAATACCCAACAAGCTAGCGTCATGATGAGACTGAATCCAATGAGGATGAGGATGAGGATGAGGATGTAGTTGGCGCATTCTCGCATTGGTGCAATACACTACCGCACCGAGCTACAAAACGGGATGAAGTCCCCTCGAAAGAGTCGAAGATGGAAGAATCAAAGGCTCGCACCCGTAGGGTGAAAAGCTTAATTTACATTGATGTGAGGATCAATGGAAAGCCAATCAGAGTTATGATAGATACCGATGCTACCCACAACTACCTTGCAAGTTCCGAAGTAGGGTGTCTTGGACTTGCTCTGGAAAGAGGTAAGGGAAAGGTCAAAGCAATCAACTCTGCTGCTCAACCAATAGCAGGAGTAGCAAAATTTGTGTCGATCAAAGTAGGTCCTTTTGAAGGAAAGACAAACTTGTCGACAGTTCAGATGGATGATTTCAAGCTCATTCTGGGATTGAAATTTCTTCGGGACACTAAAACAGCAATGTTGCCGTATGCCAATTCATTAATGATGATGGGTAGTAAACCGTTAATCATCCCCACACAAGCTGGGAAAACAAGCGGGAAGAGTATCTCGACCATGCCATTCAGAAAGGGTTTCAGAAGGAATGAACCCTCATATTTGTGCACCCTTCGAACAGAAGAGATCGAAGAGTCGACTGGCCCTATTCCAAAACCTCTAAGAGGTTTGTTAAGGAATTCGAGGACATCATGCCAGATGAGTTACGAAGGAAATTGCCACCGATGAAGGCAATTGATCGTAAAATCAAATGTGTTTCGAATACCAAACCACCCACCAGGGTACCATATCGTATGTCTCAGCCGGAGCTTGAAGAGTTTCAAAAACAATTGGGAAAAATGTGTGGATGTAGGACTATCATGGAGTGCACCACTACAACGTGCATACAACTGGCCTCAAGGGAGGGATGCCAATGCAAGTTATGTGAAGACTTGTTTTGGTTGTCGCAAGATATGGGGGGTCATCAGAAAAAGGCGGGCTTACTGGAGCCCATTTCCATCCCGAACAGACTATTCGAGAGTGTATCGATGGAGTACATTCGTGGATTGCCAAAAGTTGGAAGAGACCGCTTATCTAAATATGCAACTTTCACCACAGCGTCCAAGTATATATCAGCCGAAGAGACAGCTCAACTCTTCTTCAAACTTAATGTCAAAAACTGTGGACTGCCTAAGGACATCGCCAGTGATCGAGATTCTCGATTCATTGGCATACTTTGGACCGAGTTGTTCAAACTTCTTGGTTCAACTTTGAGCAGGAGTTCTAGTTTTCACCCACGATCTGACGGACAGACAAAGAGCTTCAATTCTGAGCTAAAAGACTATCTTCAACACTTTATCTCTGCTTCGCAGAAAATTTGGGTAAAGCTTTTGGATACGGGTCGGATGCATTTCACTGCCCAGAAGAGCTCATCCCAAAAAGAGTCCTTTTGAGATTAGTACTGACCGGCAACCGTTACTCCCTCATACTGTAGATATCGCTCATACATGGTACAAACGGTATGCAGATCTGAAGCAATATGTGTTTAAATTGAAAAGATCGAAAAAAAATATTGCTGAAAAGATTCTTGGTCATCAAACTACTCAAACATCTAAGAAATATCTTCAAGAGTACTTGGTCAAATGGAGCGGATGCAACAGCGAGTAGAATAATTGGGCAAGCGAAAAGACCTTGAAACCTTCAAATCATTTATTGAAGTATATCAGTCATTGATGACTCCGAGGACGTCGCTAAAACAAATGGGGGAGAATGTCACGGATCGCAGCTTCACTTAAGCCTTGTGACCCTATCGCAACCACAGTTTGCCCAACTTCGACCGCACATTGTGAATATTAGTTTATTTTGAGTTGTAATTTTCATTCCTTGTAATAGTTTATTTCAATTATAAAATAGCTAGAAAATAGAAAAAAATTAGTATGATTCTTCGGCATAAAAACGTCTACTCCCAACAGTTGAATTTTTGTTGCTAAATCTATTATAGGGGGTATTAGTCTTTCAAACAATTTTTCAAGTTTTCTAGTGTTCGCCCCATGCTCTAGTCATTTGTAATTTCTGCTTTCGTCAATTGTAATTTCTTGTTTTCAGTAATCAATGAACGAGTTTCTTTTAATTGTGTTTCAAGCTTTCTATTATTTGTAATCAAAATCTCTTTCGTCCCGAAAAGATCGAGAAAATGCAGAAGGTAGTCTAGCGGAGCAGACTACTGCCGCACGATATCCTTTTATGTGCTAAGAAGAAAGACACCCCGTGAAACCGGAGGTGGAACTCGTGGTCTCACGGGTGTCTTTGAAGGGCTTACCCTACAATATTATCAAGTCCGTTAAGGTAAAAGAAAAGCTATCGACTTGATAAAGATCTCACAGCAACCAATATTTTGTACCTCGTGTTGGGATTCCAAAAATTTCGCCACAGCAATCAAGGGCGAGTATCGCACTCCTGTGAAAAAGTATTAGTTCTCTTTTTTATCTTCCTCCAAGTTTTATCAAAACTTCTCTACCACACTTTCATTAAAATAAAATCTATTTAAAATATGATTTTATCTAAACTAAACAAAGGCATTATACGGTAACAATACTTGCGATATTTTTAACTATAAAATACATTTTTTTTGGCAACGGCTAAATTGAGAATTCTCTTTACCATGAATACTTCTTTCATTTTTAACTTAATATTACGCATCCAGAGTGGTGATCATCTTCAATGTATGCGACGGTTGAATTATTGTCATTATCCGATAAATAAAAGTACATTCCAACTTAATGAAATAACGTGACAGTAACCTCATTGTCACATGCCACATGGACAGATGACACTCTATGTATAGCATTGGGGTAGGGGGTAAGGAGGATGTATAAACAAGGTGAAGTAGGAAATTGCCTACAATTTCAATACACAACACTTTTGAACTTGCTTTGATGATGAAAAAAGACATATCACCCGTTTCGTTTAATAAGATCTGATTGATTATATACATTTAATATTTGATGATCGCTAAATACAAACCCGTAGAAAAGAGGTCGAACAATTACAAAACACCCTAGAAAACAAGAAAATAATTGTACAATAACTGTTTGGGAAGGAAAAAATTCTTCCACGTGCAGCAAATAAACAATTTAAAAAGAACCTTCCTCGAGATAGTCAAGAAAGTTTTGAACATCTCCTGTATGCACAACAGGAATCTGGAAACCCACAGATTGTCGATAGTCCAATAGGAAGATCAGAGTCAAACTTAGACGGAAAGAATTGGGTCGAAGAGCATTCATCACCAAGTGGAGTACAAGAAATGCTGTGCCTCGGGAGAACAGTGCTATCTAACATCAATAATGATCATCATTAGTCTAGGTGGCAGAGGGCCCCAAATTTATTGTCCAAATGCCAAACTACCACCTAGACTGATGATCATCATCACTGATGATAGATAGCATTACTTGTCTGGGGAATATCTAGCAGTATTTTCTTGGGTCACTTCATTTTTCCTGTTTTTTCTCCTTCCCTCTTTTCCTTCTTGGTGCCCATGGAAGGAAAAAGAATTGATCTGTGTAAATTACAGAAAGAATGAAAGAATCTTTCAGGTCTTGTGCATTCCATGTTGGCTTTTTACTAGAAGAAGACTATTCAACTAGATAATGATAATTTATATTATTACCTCAAAGAATTCTTAAATCCGCTGGCCAAAATTGTAAGGAGAAGCCGAGCCCGAAGATGCTGGCAGTGGTCGCTTCACAAAGGGATGATCCAAGAGCTGAGAGGCTGTTGGACGTGCACTTGCAACTTGTAGACATTTAAGGATAAAATCACGTGCATCACTGGAAAGAGAAATGGGAATCGGTGGTAGCTCACCCCTTCCTATCCTATAAAGTGCCTGCATCTGTTAATCCGAAAGAATGCACTGTCATGCTCCAAAACAACAATGTACAGTTACCTATCTAACTGAGTAATATCCACCCAACAAAATTAAATGGATTGATATCATCCGTATCTCTGATTCCCAAAAAATTACATTCCCTTGGCTGAGAGAACAACAAAAAACATACTAATACGGAGATATCTTCATATTTCTGTCATCTCTTTCATTGATATTTTCTATCTTTCAACATGACAGAATATTGATATCTTGACAATGAAAATAGCCACACACTACTGGGAAGAATGAACAGACAAAGCTTTCTACTTGTGGAAGAGGCAGATATTTCCATTAGTTTATCATGATTGTGAGTTGTATAAATACAATGTTTAGTATATCCTATTTATAATCTCAGTCTCTCAAGTGGTCCTAAACTATAATGCAATTGTTTTAAGAAAAATCTCAAGCATGATTGGAAAGTGTTATAAATGGTTTAAATTATAAAGAGATAAAATGAGTGGCAGATAAATGGCTAGTATCTCTGGGATAAAAAGTGCCAATTTATAAACATGAACCAAATGTACAATAAATTTATTATATAATTATCAGCAAGCATTATGACCTGTAGGGATTCAAAAGTTCTGATTTTTTCTTTAATATGACAATGAAGTATCTACAAGCCTCTAGTTTTAAAGAAATCCATAACAAACTGCTTTACTTACAGGTTCCATATTGGAGTATGGAAAACATCGGGTTAGCATCTCCAAGACAGTGCACCCAAGGCTCCATATATCTGCTGCTAGCCCATATCCCAGGCTCTTAACCACCTACAGCAACATAGATTGATAATGAGCAAAACATAGCAGGCAAATGTTTGCAAATAAAATCCCATCTCCCTTTGACCTTGGTACATTAAAAGGAAAAGGGAAATAATTGAATCCATGAAATCAACGTACAAGTTAGTATCATGCACATACCTGCCTTGGGCACATATATTACGAGTTAGTATCATGCACATATCAACTAGTCGTGCTACTTAAATGTAAAGAAAAGAGGGTCAAGGCAAACCTCAGGAGCCATCCAGAATGGAGTCCCCTTGCAAGACTTCACATCATTCAACTTTGTGGCCTGCACAATGAATCAACTAACAATATTATGTGACATAACAGCAATCCCAGTAAAATATTTCCAAGCAAAGTGAGAAGGCATTTTTATTTTGGAAAGGAGAAAATAGATGGGATAATTAGAGATCGCAACCTTTGCAAGGCCAAAATCTGCAAGTTTCACCAAGCCATTAGTATCCACCAATATATTTGCACACTTAATATCTCTGAAACAAGAGAGGTAAATAAGTGAGATCTTAGTGTTACAGAATCAGCTGGCATAAACGAAGCACGTCTAAACATTTGCTTTTTTTTTTTTAAAGCATGACTGAGAAAGAGGAGAAAGATAAGGATAGCATGAAATTGCATATATTACTAATAATCAAACAATCTCTCTTTCTTCGTCACCCACTCAACTAACTTCATTTTTTTTTTTTTTTTTTTTTTTTTTCAGTTTTCTTGCCTGTAAAGATTACAGTTAAGTCTAAATACAAGTATTCCAGAATAGATGGAAACTATTAATAAAAACAGAGTCCTAACACCAAAATCTAGTTTTCTAATAAAAAAACTCTGATTAAAATGCTTTTGTATTATTAGCCTCCATTTTCCTGGAGACATATCAATTAACTACAAAATTCTAAGAAGCCTTGTTTGAAAAATATAAACAAAATGACAACTTGATTTCAGGAATACTTTCAAGCATATGATACTAGTCTATTTCAATATAAACTGCTAAAGGGAAAGAACAAAATTTGATCAGTTGCCAAGAAAAGGAAATTTAAAAGTAACCACATTTTAGAAAACCTTGTGGAATAATATTTTTTACTACTATCAACTAGCAATTCGGAACAATATAAGCATGTTTGACTAAGCCCCCAGAAAAAGTAAACTTCTAAGCTAGACATGTTTGAAGCTTCAAAAGTTGTTATTTTTCCCCCCCACAAACTATTTTGGATTTTTTTAACAGAAGAATGTTCCCTTACTTTTAAAAAGAGTAACCTTCGTTAGGCTTAGCAAAACATGCTCATACCTGGTGACTCTTACCAAGTTTAGAGAAAGAAATCTACAAATTGGTTGATCCTATTTCAGTTTCTTAATCTAGACAACAGAATGCATGCTACACAAACCACTACAGATTCGCATGCATAGGGTCATTGATCTTATGTTAATTACATTCTCCCACCATATTGCAACATGAGAAGGAAATAATACAGGTTGATCTCTAGTGAATATGCTTGATGTAAGTAAAGTAAGCGTCTGGCAACAATTTTAAATATCAAAAAATAATGGGATAAAGATGAAGATTTGAAGTGAATTCAAGAAGAAGATCTACAAAAAAATGTAGTCATTCTCAGCACCTAAGGAATGGTTAATGACTAAATTTTACAGAAAGAATGTGTGATGGCACAAACAATTTAACAATAAATACTTTTATATATTTAAATGCACATAGATAAAAGAAAAATATCTTAAATAATAAAGAGTGAGAAGTGAAAAGTGTAACTGCAACTCTGCAAATACTCAAAACTGTTAGTAAAGCAGATACAATTTGAAATTACAACACATGAATGGGTGAAAAATTAAAACATAACCAATTTTTTTGGAACAAAGCAATAAATCACTAAAACCAGAAACAAAGAGTTGTTTGGTTCAATCACCTGTGGACCACATTTTTGTCATGCAAATACTTCAAGCCATGTAAAATCTGTCTAGTATAAGCAGAGACCTGCGAATCTCGGAGGTTGTACTTCTGGTATAGGCTCAAAAGGGATCCTTTAGTAACCAGCTCAAGGAAGATGTAAAGATGTGATTCAACCTACGAAATAAAAAACAATAATCTTGATGTAAGCCAATAAAAAAAAAAAGTCATCAAAATCTGGAAAAGAAAATACAAGGAAAATTAAGATGTCAATGAAAAAACTGAAGGAAAAACAAAACGTTAAGCTCAGAAGAAGATTCAATTTCAGTGAGCTTCAATTTTGTCAACAAATTGAAAACAGTGGACAACACAAGAAGTTCTCTATATCTAGTACTTCAATTTCTACCATCTCTGTGAATAAAAATCCAAGAATCTTATAATAGTGATGCCGATATTTTAGAAACAAATATAAGCTGGAAACTGATGCTAAAAGCAAGAAACGCCTCCACCCTCCACCCGAAAAATATGTTGATTATAATAAAGAATGTGTATAGATAATTTGCAAAAGGGTATTACCTTCTCTGTGCCATAATACTGGACAATATTCTCATGTTCAAACTGACTTAGAAGAGCAATTTCCTGAATGGACCAAAAGAAAATGTATATTAAAGAACCGAGTTGGGGGAAAGGCGCAGAGTTTTACACCAAATAATTATCAGAGCCATGGAGAGAGTATATCATAAGAAGCAGGTCAAAGTCAAGTGAACAATTAAACAACAGGTGCGAAATCAAGTGAACAATTAAGCAAAGCACAGGCAGCTAAACCTGTTCAAGTTGGATAATCCTTTGTTTTCCTTCATCCCCTTGATCAAGCAAAGATACTTCCTTCACAGCAAAAAAGAATCCATCACTGCAGAAAAAGCAGGTAAACAAAAAAAGTTTAGCATATTATAGCAAAAAGTATTCATCCGAGTTTGTGGTACTCTCAATCAAGTGCAAAGCTTTTTAACAATATGTTCTTTCAGAAGAGAGAGAATTGTGAAACGATATTGCAGGATAAGTGAACAGAAGAGAGAGAATTGTGAAAGGATATTGCAGGATAAGTGAACTTGTTTCACTTGATTGTTGAAAGGTTCCTTTATCAAAATTTTAGTTTTTTTCAACTCCAAGCTTTGGATCTTTTACAACATATAAATGAAAGAAAAACATCCATCAGACAAATACAGTTGAAAGATTTGTTGTCTGAACAAATAATTCTCTAAAAGCAACCATTTTCTGGCAGCAGTTGGAATCTATTGAACCACTAGAGTGGCTATTTATCTGCCTTTATCAGGAAGCAACCAATTCATTGCGAGGAAAGGAAATCTTTCAAACTACAAACTTTTCTTTCTTAATTGATAAAGAATTAACTTTAGAATTTTATTGAAAAGTAAACCATCAGATTAACAGAATCCATAGTTTCATTATTTAATGAACAATTCTATAGATTTTTTTGCTGCCAAAATAAATAAGAAAAGGAGTTCAAAATTTTAGAAATAAAATGCAAAACCCAGATGTTATAAATACGGTTCCATGCTTAACAATTTCACTGCAAGTTAGCACCCAGGAGAATAAGTGAAAAGAAGTGGTCCTTACCCAGTAATTCCTTCATAAACAGATCCAAATGATCCACGACCCAAGAGATCCCCTTTCTGCCAGTCCACACTAATGCGTCTAAATCTCTCATTGGGTGATACATAGGATGCAGGCTCCGTAGTTGTACTCGAAGAATCATCATCAATCGAAGTTGTGCCGAATGAACATGACCCAGATATCACACCATTATCTTCACTCATCATTATCCTTCTCTTCCTCATAAAATTTTCCCGATCGTCATCCCTTCTCCCACCAACTACTTCAGTCTCTTGTTTGTCCTCTTCTGAACCAAACCCTCTTTCAAACCTCGAAAAGCTTTTATCACTGTCTGGTGCAAATGATTTCAAAATTTCCCAAGTTGAGCACTCGTTATCAATCACAGGCAATGACATTGAAGGTGGCGGTGCCAGAACTGGTGGTCGCACACCCTTAATACCAGTTCTACATATTTCCCCTAATTTAACACTTGCATTATTGCTGAAAATTAGATTACTTATCCTTCCACTATTCTCTAGCCTCTTTGATAGATCACATAGATCATCATCATCACCTCTGCTAATAATACTAAAACTACTACGACTACTGCTATTTGAAAGTCTTAAATCCTCAATATCATTACACTCAACTTTCTGATCAATTACCTCAACAACCTTATTACAACTAGGAATGGAAATTTCAATTACATTACTAATACCGTCCTCGGTTTTCTGATTCCTTAAATTCAAAATACCACCACCACCACTGGAAATTTCAAGAGCACTACCATTACTGTCGTCAATTTTCTGACCAATTAAACAAGGAGCAACAGAAGATCTGACCTTCATAGCCTCGTATTCTGCAACAGGTATCCCAAAATCCTCAATTCCAGAGAATCCCAGCGTTTCACAGATAAATTCGAACTGCCCATCAATCCCTTCGATTCGTAAGCTCGTTTGGCCGCTGTACAAATCCCTCGACCGCCCTCGTAAAGATTCCTCAGACGAACACGATGCCGATAATGCTGAAGTCGAGGAAGTTGACGGAATGTATTCATAGTCAATGTTTTTCACAGCGTTAAGCCGCTCGAGTCTCGGAATCGGCTTCGCAGCTAAGCGGCTTGGAGTGGAATTTGAGCTAGAACTGGAGGAAGATTTCGAGCGGGTTTTGCGACGGTCAGAACTATTTATGAAGATTTTCGGCATGCGATGCATTGTGATGATTGAGAGTCAAATCCATGAATTGAACAAGAACTCCAAAGCTTATTTTGAGTAAGAAAATAATAGCATATCAGAAAATTCTTTCTTCATTTTCCCCAATTGGAATTCTATTACAGGGTTTGTAGTTCGTTGGATTATGGTTGAAGGGTTTACGAAATTCTGACTTCTACGTGTATATCAGAGGGGAAAAGAAAATGTGGTGGTAAAGAAGAGGCGTCTGAGGAGAAAACGCGGTGCCATGTTGGATTTGGGACCAGACTGGATGTCTTATTTGGCGACTTTTCCTTTTCTCAGAATATCGAAATAATGTGCAAACATGAATAGTATTCGACTTACCATAACAAGTATTCTTTTTTTTATTCTTATCCTTTTTTTGTGGTAATAATTATGTGTGGATTATTTGTGTGTGTGTTTTTGTTGTTGCGATAGTAATTGGATGACTTGACTGCAACGTCTATATAAAATTAGGTGGTCATTATGACACTAAATATAAAGTACAATGATCATAGTAAATCAAAATCAATTTGAATGATCATGATGACACTATGTATAGAGCACAGTGGCCATGAGTAGATATAACCAACTTAACGATTTTGAGTATTTATGATGAATCAATTTTTAGTGAATTTTATTAGCGATTTTCTAGAGGCAAGAGTACCTCTCATGGAAGATCTTGGAAGAAGTAAAGCATTTTAAAGACTAGTTGGCTTGACTTTTGAGAAATCAAAAGAAACTCCAAAAATTCGAAAGTTATTTTTCAATCCGATTAATTAATTTATAAAAGTGATTCTTTTAATTAGGACTGTTTTTTTTTTTTTTAACAATTACAATAACTTCAGAAATTCTTCTATAAGCAAATTTATAAACGTGCCAAATGGGTGATGAAGCATTTCGAAAGAATGTCTATTTGAAGTAAAATCTCTCTTCTTTTCGTCCAGCCTTGTTTCTAAAAAGATTTGGAAATGATTGCTTTAAAAAGTTTTTTTCTTTTTTTTTTTTTTTTTAAAGGCAAAAAAATTCACCATTTCGGTGGCTTGAGAAATAAATTACAGTGGTGTACAATGAAAGAGAGCAGAAAAATGTAACCAACTGGAGCTTACAAAACCCCAGTTATGAAAAAGAATTATTTGGGAACGACGAGTTTTAAAATAGTGATTTTTTTAAGAATGTTTGGTTAAAAAGTTTTTATTTTACTTGTAAAATATTTTATTGTGTAAATATGTTACTGAAAAAAGAGTTTTTGAACGTTACACGAGGGGCTAAAAATGATGTCTCTACTCTATTATCAATTTTCTGCTGGGCAAATTCTTTTAGAATGTTTTGACATATAAGTTCATATTTACACTGACTTTACAAAGCCCGGGAATAGGCAAAATACCTTCCGACAGATGTATACAATTACAAGAAGCATACCTTCCATTGCCCTTTCCAGCAGGGGAAAGAGAGACAAAAATTTGGTTAAGCAAATTGAGCCGCTTGAGATAACATGCAATGGTAATATTTCCCCAACCCACTGTACAATGTATTCAGACAATGCATGTACAACCTTCCTCGTCCCAACCATGAAGACGAAGGCCCGCCTTTCTCGAGCACTGTACATGTTAGTGCCAAGAAAGAGAACATTCCACAATGGGAATTTTCCGACAACCAGAAATGCATCGAAGATTTCAAAGAATCAAGCTATCCATTTTGTTCTGCTGGTTCCTGCGAACTCGAATCTGGAGTTGTCTCCTTGTCCTTGGGAAGGGATCGAATTGGAACATAAACAAATCCTTTAGGTAGCCGCTGATTCTTCATAGATGCTTGATCTGATGTCATCACCAACTCTTTTGCCAAAGTTTCAGTATGCTGCATTATTTCAAGTACTAGTAATTGACTATGATGCTTGAAAGAAAGAAGAGAACTCAAATCACAACCCTCACAAACAAACACTTACTTTTCTATATTTTGAGCGCTTTTCCGCGTCATCCGAAACATTCCTTGATGCAACAGAAAGTCTCTGCGGAATTTGCTTCCCAGAAAATGAAATCCTCTCAATAGGTTTTGGCGTTGAAAGGTTTTGGGATGTAGAACTGTCATCTGTTTTTCTGTCATTGTCCATAGACATGGGAAGCTTAACTCGCCTTTTACCTGTAGTTGTGCTATCTACTGTCACGTCATCTGCTACTTGCACTATTTCACTTCCTGGTTTGTAGTCATCAGTGGTATAACCCTTGATTGAGGTTGTAGCAGATTCTGAACTAACATCAGGTTGATAAAAAGGATGACGAGCCAAAGCAGACAGAACGGAGCCTCGACTTGAAACAAGAATACCATGTGAACAAAGAGCCAATTCACGCTGCAAAGCACAGAACAGAAGAAAATGATCATTCAGGTGACAGTGACAGTGACAGAACCACCAGAAAGGCCAAATTGGCACATTTTATACAGAAAAACACAGCAGCAGCAGCAGCAAAATACTTCTGTTTGAAAGAAAACTAGAAAGAGAAAAGAAAAGGACCACAAAAAATCAGTATGGGGGTAGACGATCAAGGTGGAGGTAACTATGAACATTGTAGCAGTGTTAGGCAGAGGCTTACTTTCAATTTCTCTCGTTTGACAATTCTTTCACATAGAAGACGCAATCTTTCCAGTTCAACCTGCACAAAATAATCCATAGTACAAAGAGAACAAATCCATCAAAATGAAGATAAGTAGCCACAAAAAGATAACAGGCAATATAATAACATAAACCAACACAAAGCTGATTTGTGGTCGTTTTTTAAACAACAGAGCCAGCCAACCAAGAAAATAAAACAATAAGCAGGTAAAAGATAAGTCTATTTAAATAAGATGAACGGCCATAGATACAGTCATCCATAAGAACACAAGGAATAACATTGACAACTAAATTATTAACAACATACACAAAAGAAAAACCGGCACATTCATTCTCTTCATGTTCTAGAAACTCCAAACAAGAAGATTAATATCAATACTGTTAACGTGTTCATAAAAATAATAAAAAAAGGGGACGTACAGAGTTGGATTCCATCGTTAGAGATTAAGAATACATGAAAAGAAAAAAGATATATGCAGCTTCCCGAGGTTCAATTGAAGGTAGACAAACTAAGGTTCAGAAAATAACATTGCCCTCCCCTCAGTGTTGAGATGGAATAAAAAAAAATTCCAAAATGATTCATAAACCCTCTACCCTTTGCATAAAAAGACCAACAAAAAGAAAGAACAAACACCAATTTTTATCTCCAAAGATGAACCAATTCATCCTTCCACCAAGCTAACTGCAACCCATATCTTCATTTTTTACCAAGTGCAGAATCTTCACGATAAATATTGACATTGTAAAGACATGACCAAATTGCAAAGAGAAACCCTATCTCCTTCCTCTCCATCTCTATAATTTAAAATTTTCAATCCATGATCTTCAGCATCACAGGTCAGCGCCACCACCACCATTACATAAACAAGCTTGAAGACCTGAAGCAGCACCAAAATTGTTGGAAAAAACTATTCGAAGCAACCGTTCATTCGTTTCCCCATCTCAGATTTGAGAGCTAACCACTGCCATTCCATCTGTCACCTCAGTCATTGAACCCCCTTCATCATAGCATCCTCACTGCAGCATTAACCCATTCTGTTTATAATTCATCATCTTGGATCATTATTGCAGCTCAGTCCAACAAGAAGCTTGAAGACCTGAAGCAGCCGTAAAATTGTTGCCAAAAACTATTCAAAGCAACCTTTCATTCGTTTCCTTATCTCAGATCTAGGAGCTAGCCACTTCCATTTCACCTCACCTCAGTCGTCGAACTTCCCTCATGATAGCATCCCCTGCAGCATTAATGCATACTGCTGACCAGCACCTATTAATAACGTCACTATAATATGACACCTAAATAAACCTTTAACTGATCATTTGCCGCTCGGTCCATCACTAACCACTGCCGATCAAATTTCCCAGACTGACCACGTGATGAAGATACAAATATGGATATTCTTAAAGGACTTGCCATACATCAAAAATTAATTTTTAGTCACAAGTATAGAAGTATATTTTAATTTGTTCTAATTTATTTGATTGTGTTTAGATTTATTTATTTTTAATAACTATCAAGGTTAAAATTAGGAAATAATCCATTATTATTGGTCTGGTAAATTTCCATTTTTAATATGGAATTTCAGTATAAATAGGAGTGGGTTTTTCTAATTATGCAGACTTCTGATTATTGAAACGTTGAACAATATTGAATTCTTCCTACAATCTCCATCTACTCTGACTATCCCATTCTGCATCAACACCGTTCATTATCTCCAAAACAAGACAGCGTCAAAAGTAAGACTTGTGGTTTCAAGGGAGATCAATAAAAAACAGCAGAAATCATTCTTCAACGAAAATAACATCCGAGCCTATATATTTATAGTGTTCAATTCATAGTTGTGACACTTAACTGGACATTGACCCTATTAGGTCACTGGCTTAATCAATGGGTCAATGCTGAGTTCGGTAAGGCATTATTTTTTTTTTATTGAGGGTAAATTAGAAGTTTTAATTGGCTTGCTGCTCATGAGAAAGGTACTATATTTATTATTTTATTCTGTATGTCATGTTTCGTACCTCTAGCATGAAGTCATAATTTATACACTTATTGACGTTATAAACATACATTATATTGCTATTATAAGATGTTCAAATAGAAGGAGAAGGAAATATTTGTTCAGTGCCTGTTTGAGCCCCATTTTTGGCTAAGAATGTATTTTGAAATAGTAGATTGATGAAGAATGTGTGGTTAAAAAATAAGGAAAATTTTTGAGTTTGCATGTAATATTATTTTATTGAAGAATGTGTGGTTGAAAAGAAGGGAGAGAAAAATGTGTTTTGAAAATTGAGTTTGCATGTAATATTATTTTATTGAAGAATGTGTGGTTGAAAAGAAGGGAGAGAAAAATGTGTTTTGAAATTAATAGGTATCAAACAAGGGCTTAATTTTGATTCAAAAATGATATTGTGCTCATCCTTATCATGATTTCCTATTCTACAAATTGCTTAAAAGTTACAATGCTCATATATTATCTTATTTTACTTTTCTATTTAAAATTTTCAGTTGTTAGGTTCTTTTCAGCTAAAATCTGTTTCTCTACATATTAGAAAATCATGCGGTAGTTATCTATTAATTAAAAACAATTGAAATATTTATTTTTTTGTACTGAAAAATAAATCATACAGTAGTTATTTATTAATTCAAAACTAGCGAAATATTTTTATAATAACCAACAATAGTCATTCAAATTATGAAAGAACCAGTCAGTGGTTTACACAGTAATCGGCTAGGTCGAACTATTGTTGGTCGGTTCAATTGTTCACAGATCCAAGAGAGTAACAGGACCAGGAATAGGTAGGATTGTTCTTGGTCCGTTCGATTGTGAACAGGTCCAGAAGTGTAATAGGACCGTGACAAGTTCGGTTAACTGCTTTTCCAGCAAGACTGGCCATTTATTATAAATATGGCAGCACTTTATTGCTCTGTCATAAAATTAGTCAACATATCTGGAGATAGACTTGGCAAGTTTATGCAGACGCATTTTTTATTTTTGGGAAGATAAATAGTTAAGACTAGCAAAATATAAACCATACATGCAGTACCAGTGAGTATACACAACTTGCACCAAATTGCTTTGTTATAGATTATAATCTGTACGTAGTTATGATCACATACCCTGATTTGTTTAAGACCCTTAAATTCTTCGACTCCATACCTCTGAATGTCAGCCTGCACGAGTATATCAAGTAAAAACAATCAACGTTAGATTATAAACAAACAATCAGAACAAATAACCAAGGCAAAAAGGAAATAATATCAACCTTCGATCTCTGTTCCAAGCTATGTTTTTCACAATAAGCCTTGTGCTGCAACTTGCCTCCATCAGTCCTCACATTCATGTAGAAACCAGCACTTCTAGCACAAGTAGGATGGAATGTGCTCTGACAGTGACCGTAACTACACTGAACATTTACAATAATAAATTAAGTTCCATGATGAAGAGGGAGAGAGAGAGAGAGAGAGAAAAAAAAAATGCAGAACAAAATGTTAGAAAGGCAAGCCACAACTCTTGAAAATCTTCACCTTAAGGCACACACCATGTTTCCGAAGGCACACGATGCACTGTTCACTTCCCTTGCACACTGTCTCCTGGTATGTAACAGAACAAACGACAGTAATAAATACCGGATAAACAGTCTAGGATCACAAGTACAAAAGTGTCCCAAATTGTAAATTCGCTTACCATTCCCTCAATAGGATTTACTTGACCCCTTCTAAATGTTGAATCTAACACCCACTATCATGAGAAAAATAAAACAAACACTTGATGAAAATGAAAAGGATGACAATGACAGATAGCAAAAGATAAAAGAGGATTATTTACTTCAGCACAGAATGCGTGAATCCATTGACCATCAACTGACTTTCTAAAAGCACCTGCAGTCCCACCACATAAACCACATTCTGCAACAAAATATGGCTTCTCCCAGGAATTAGTAGTTGGAGGTCCAGAGCTTCGAGAAGAAAACAAGTTTTCACATAATTCACAATGCCATGGCCCCGTTGAGCTTTTGTTACTACAATAACAATCTAAGTGAACTGCAACCTGCCAGACAAAAAGCAAGAATTATGCATGATAAATAAGAAATAAGAACAAGTATCAATATTGTTAGTATGATGTGTAAAGAGTAAAACCTTGCATTTCGAACAGACTAAAATTGGATTGAGAAATGTCTCAGACCGACTGCAGATGTCACACGTCCGAGGATGTTCTCTGGAAAAGTCAGGAGCTAACTGGAAAATATCAGAGTTCGTATCTGACGATGTCCTTGCAACAGCGGATCTTGAAAAAATCTCTTTCACTCGAGGATTCATCTGAGAGTATAACGTGGACCTTCCATCAGATGCACTCATCTTCAGAAGATCCTGCCAAAAAATTCGTACAAATAAATTAATGAAAAAATAGAAATAAACATTTTTGTCAGGCTTCACTGAAGTACAGGCAGAAATAATACCTGCTGCTGTGCAGGTTCTTCTAGGGCATCTTTTCTAATAGATGATAACCTAGAGGAAGCTGCAGCTGCAGCTGTTGCAGCAGCCAATACAGCCTGAGCTTCCTTATGCCGTCTTTCTTTTCTTCCCAGTTTTTTTGCTTCCCTAAGCTCATAGTGATACTGACTAACACACACGTCATCCCATTTTTGTTTTCCTGCAGCATCAATCTCCTGTGGAAGACTCCTAACAACCTTGCGTATCAAATCATCTGCTCAGAAAGTAGCAACGCACAAAAAGTGATACGATAAGATACCACAAGGTATGACACTTATCCAACAAAAAAATGCACAATATGGAAATCTGCAATCTGAAATGGAGCAGCACCCAAATTAATAGAGACATGTCATAACAGGACAAAGTACAGACCACTAAAGTGTTTCCTGGAAGCAGCATTGCAAAGCAGTCTGTGCTGATGATAGATAAGTTCTCCTTCCACTTCATCTTCTGGAGACAGTTTTAGGAGACCCACATTTCTCGCCTTGACCAACTGATCAAGATTTACTCCATCACACTTGATAGGCTGATCGCCACAAGTTGAATGTAGATTGTGATTATTACAACAAAGGCCTGAACTAGATGATGCTTCTAACGGTGGAACTTCTCTCTCTCCTAAACCTGCCAAATTAAGTAAGCAACCACCCAACACCAACAGGATATACCAAAGGAGCATCAGATGGGATCTTACAATCAGACTCATGACATGCAGTTTGGGACAGCACACCATTTCTTATTTGCATCAATTTGCTGTATATAAATGGGTGTATGTAAGAATTGGACATAGCTTCCCAATTTCTACAAGATGAGAACTGAAATTGTCAGTTTTTTTTCTCACTAAATCACCAATATTGTTATCTTACAGGGGGAAAAAAAAAGGAAAAAAGCTATTAGCGACCACAGAGAATGCAGAATCCCCTTCTAGATTAATACTTCAATATGACAACTAACAATCACGTTGTAAAACTTACATCGGCAAGAGTGAACTATTATTCTCCATATCAGAATTTGCAAGAGTATTCTGCTCAGTTGCTGAGGGCCCCCCAATGTGACAATCATCAGTAAGACTTTGGGTCAAAGCTTTCGACGGCTCATCTGTCCATGTGGAAAAGGCGAGTATGAAAAGCCATAAAAAAATAAATGAAGCATGGAAGCAAACCTCCTGCCTAAACTGAACTCCGTGATGTTATATACTACCAAACAAAAACAGCAAATATTGGTATATTCCGTCTGAACAATCAAATTTTCCATGCTTTCACCTTTTTATACATCCCAAAAAAAAATATTCTACACTTCAAAAGGCCATTCTACTATTCAATCTTAATTCTCCATTACACCAACCCAAAATATTGACACTCGAACGAAAAGCACTTTATCATACGTTTGAAAATTCAGAATGGTGAAAAATAGTAAAATACAGCTCATAAACACTGTTCACAATAACCTGGTTTTGTGGATGAAACACATCATACGTTTCATTAAATCTTACGTAATTTTTCCCCAAAAAAAAAAAAAACCAACAATTCAAGAAGAAAGTATAGCCTTTCTCATTGAAATTTCAATTAGTTATATTTCATTATGCTAGTTTTGCAGATAATAGGTTCCTTGCGTTTCAATAAATTTTATGTAATTTTTCCATAAAAATTTCAACAATTCAAGAAGAAAGTAGGCCTTTTCATTGAAATTTCATCAAGTTCTGTTCCACTTGGATACTTTTGCAAACAAAGGATTCCCCGGCAAGGAAAAGCATCAATGTTTCATTACTGTCTTTATATCAATACTTTACATTATTATTATTTTATTCCTTTTGGGTCATTCCTCTTATTACAAAAACAAAATAAACCAAAGAACATTTCAAATAGGTAAAAGCTTAAAATTAAATGCGTAAAATGGATTTCCAGAAAACCAAAGAGCAACATTACATGGGTGACCAGACCAACCACCTTCATTTTTAAGAGAACCATTTGCTGGATTATCTTGGTGCTGCTCTGGAGTAACCGTGATCTGCATAACATGGAGAATACTATATAACTTCCATACAGCACTGGACGCCTTAACGAGCAATTGAAATGACAAGCATGGGTCTGGTATACGACTGACAATTGACAATGATATTTTACATTCTTTAACTAAAACCCAAAAATGCGGCTAATCGGAAAGTAGTCTTAGTGCAAGAACTCATTATATAGAAAGCTCTGCAGTCGAAAAGTCGTTAGTACCACAAATAGTTACCATTCATTTTTGAAACAGAAGCGATGCTTCGACTTTTGGGGACAAGAAGATTATTTTACACAGAATTTCCAATAACCCATTTGTATTTCAATCAAAAACAATACAGTTGTACTGTTTTGGCTGAACTTTAATATCACAGATATGACTAATGCCACGAGAAAATCAAAAAATAAGTGGCTTGAAGTAGCAAAAAGTACAGTGGAGCACAAAATCGAACCATCCAATTTACTTTAAAATTAAAGTTAAAACGTTTAGCAATATTAAGATATCAATAGATAAGAGAGGAGCAGATTATTGTTAAAAATAACCATTTGCGTGTTAACCAATTCTACCAGTAACCGAAAATAGGAAAACCCCTTGACAGAATACTACACACGAATCCATGGTCGTTAGACTTGCACAATGGCTATACCTGAACAAAGCTAACTTCGATTTACCTATAAAGTCCATCACGAAAACAAACAAAAAATCCAATAAGACAAATACCTTCTCGGTTCCATCAAGAACAGATTCCCCGCGTGGACCAGTTGAGTCTTCCCCATCAAGGCCGCCATTTTCCAAACCAGACATTATTATTCCATTGTCGTTAATCTTTTCCTTAGAAAAGCTTGACTTCTCATCATTCAAAATCCGAATATTGCTTTGGGTTCTTCTACGAGGTGGAACGGATTTAACAGGGACGACACCAGACATATCAGACTCCTCTACCGAAACAGCATCTGCACCATCAGCTACATTTGCCTCATCTTTTCGTGCTACTCCAGATCTCATTTTGACTTTCAGAGTTTTCTGAAAGCTGCTAATATAGGCATGATTTCTCAACCATTTCATTACTTTACATTGCAACTCAGGAACCATGTGATTATCCTGCACAAAGGAAAAGGCAATTAGAATGCAGCAACTCCAAACACAAATCATATTTTTCTTTTCAGTCTTTAAGATTAACAAAAACATGATCAAACCAGCATCAATCAAAATGGATAGGGTAGGCAAGAACCAGATGCAACTGACTCGCTTGCATTTTAATCAAATCATTCACCCAAAAATAGGAAATAGAAAAGGAAAAGAAAACAATGAAAATGCACATTACAATAAATATTTTGCTCAATAAATCAGGCGATACACCAATCTCTGAAGCCACGCTTCTTACATCAACTTTGCCCAGATCGGTTAACTGCATGAAAAACAAGTAGATAAAATCACTAAAACAAAAAAAAATGTCCAGCTCTCAGTGCTAATACACTCACAATTCAGAATACCTTCTTCAGTATCCTGATAAAATTCAGCGAATCACAAGCATTGACATCTTCGTAGTTGTTCCTAGCCAATGGATCATTATCTATAGGGTGCTGTGCATCCCCACTTTCTGGCTGAGATTTGGCATTTGACCTATTATCTAACAATTCTTCGTGCAATATATTACCATCCAGCTTGCTTAGATCCACATCAGATGTTCTAATGTGAACGGGCAATTTATCACCGTTACTTTGGCTAATTTTTAACTTGTGAGGCTCGTTTGCTATTGATGCTATCTGTTGATGCATATTGACATTACAGACAGAATCAACTGCCAATGAAACATATCCAGTCTGTTGAGCTCCACTGTCATTCTGGACTTCTGAATGTTTCAAGCAAAATGCACGCAATTCAACCTAAAAGATATAGGCAGTGAAGAAAATATTATCAAAGGAAGATAGTAAACATTGAATAGAATTTCGCACAGCATGATGCACTGAGGAAAAAAATAAGTTTAGCAACAAAAGAAAAGCATTTTCAAATTGAAACTATAACACCAACAATTATGATAATCATAGTTCCTCTGAGGATTAAGGTATCAATAGATATTGTCCATTTATGACTACTTTAATAACCATAAGAATTAGCGCACCTCATCAAATCCAAGTTTACCCCATATCTCCATTCTGTGTCTTGCCTCCCTTGCACATATAGGATGGAAAGAAGTTCTACAAGCTCCTAGGAAACGCCAAATAAAAATTTTAATCAGCAACAACCAGTAAAAAAATTTGCTAGCAACAAAAGAAACATAGATCTTCCACTACTGCAGACGAAACTCGAGTTATTTAAAAACTTTTGATCCCCTAGAAAATAAGGGGGTGAATAAATGATACCAGCATTGCAATTTAAAATTATACAGTTGTTCAACATAAGATGATGTCAAACAACCACTGATGCCCACACAGAAAAAACTTCCACATACTAGTTGATCTCTGACAAAGACACAACAAAACCAATGAATAACCCACAGCAAAAAGAGAGAGAGAGAAGAAAACAAGATGCAATATAAATTGGGAGAAGTCCCCATATGTTGGGGTCTATTGATAAACGTTTTTCATACTTAATTCAACTCTCTGAATATCACACAAGAAAGAACTTGGCAAAATCTATCTACATTCCTAAAAGCACCATTAATTCCTTAAACTTCACCAAGTATTTGGATGGTTGCCCATGTAAAACCATAAAGTTTTGGAAGTCAAGTCTCTCAAATTACTCCTTTTTTCCACTTGCGAACTCCAATTTAACAGAACCTTTACCGAATCTGCATATTGTAAACTGCAATTTGAATTCCTAAACTAATTTGCATCCAAAATCCCACAAGCAAGCAAACAGAAGAAAACATTTTGGTGAATACAAGTGCTTAAGTATTTAAAGCCTACAACCAACACCATAGACCAAAAAGAATGAAGCAAGCAGAAAAACATATTCTGCTATTCAGCAATTATAAAATTCAGTCACCATAGAACCATTGCATGCAAATTTAGAAGGATACAGGAAAAAATATTCTGCAATTCTGCAATATTAAAATACAATCATCATATGACTGTTACAAGAAAATTTAACCTAACTATGACAAAAATCAAAGCAAGCCATGAGTTAAAAGGAATACCCTATTAGCTATAATCGAGTACAAATCATTAATTGCCTAGTTATGCATGACTTTCTAACAAAATGGCTGTAGAGCAAAAACCTGCAAAAATTAGGAATATCCTCACTAATGTAATCTTCGAAATACCAGCATACAAAAAAATAATATAACCTTGATAACAAGAAACAAAACTTACATGTTCTTTTAAAGAATGAGATTGTGAAAATCTCTCAATAACACAACCATACATAAATTGATCCTTCCAATAAAATATACAGTGAGGTTTATTGAAGAATTTAAATTTTTCCAAAAAGTAAGGATCTTCCTCATTGATATGTATCTCGTATTTGATCCTAATTTTGCTGGTTACAAGAGGTGCATAAAAGTACCACCAAAAGCCAAAGAATAAGGCTTATTTTGTTATTTGAAGTTGCCGCAGGAATGCATCACTACATTGTACGAACGGTCAACTGATTCCACTACGTGGTAAAGGGCACAACGATTATATAGTGTGGTAAACAATCCGTTTATATTTAATAAACGGCACAACGATTATACGTGGTAAAGGGCACAACGATTATATAGTGTGGTAAACAATCCGTTTATATTTAATAAACAATTCCATAAGTTATTCGCACTACTATCAGAAAGCATCATGAATATTCTTTTGAAACCCACATTTATCTGTCAATCTTAAAATGAAATTGGACAGAAAGGAGTCCAGGGTGCATATAATTGGATTGAGGACAGACTGAACTTTAGGAAAATGAGAAAAAGCCAAACCAAGGCAGTAGAGCCTTAGGCATCTAAAACCTAATATCACAAGCATTTCTTAACATACAGAAATTAAATTATTAAACAATATAAGTCAGCAAAAGTTGTAGGTAAAATCAGTCGCCAACTATTATGGGTTGTTAAAAAGGTATGAATTTTCATTAATTTGCACTTAACTCATTTTTAAGTCAATGTTGCGTAATTTATTTCAGGAAATTGAAAGGAAAAGATTTAAAGGGCCAGTGTAAAGGAAGAATAGACAGAATAAACAGATTTTTTTTTTATCAACTTGTATCTACTTATGATGTCCACCTTGACAAAATGGTTTTACAAATAGTAAGCCAGATTCCTCAAATATTTCAAATTCACGATTTGTGAAAAACACGGGATCAAGAGGTCAACATAGCACCTAGGCAGTACATTTCATATTATATCAAATAACAATAAATTCCAATTAACACAACATTCCTCTGTCCTGCCATCCAGCAAAGGACTGTAGTGTGTGGTAACATAATGAAAGCAGCAAGACATACCGTTACTGCACCGAACACAGGCACCACACTTAACCTTGCACAAATAACAAATTAACTTCCTTCGAGTGTCCTTCAATTCATCAAGATTCATTATTGGCTCCATTGTCCTAGTGTTCTCCAAATAAAACTCAGGCATCCACTGGCAACAAAACAAGTGAGCAAACTGAAACTCGGACCCCCCACTCTCACTAGTGAAGCCTCGTTTTTGCACAGGCTTCAAAGCACCACCTTGCTTTGAACAAAGCAAACACGGCCTCTCACTACTGAACCCCACATCATTCTTCCACTTACACCATGCACACAACCAAGATCTATCAACATCTTCCTGAACACCATAACACCTCTGATGGACCACCATGGCACAAGAACTACACTTAATCAAGCAATTCAACTGGTTGCCTGTGTCGCCAAAACTACAATAATGACATAATGAATCAGACCCTTCAACCGGATGAGCCACAAGAAGCTTCTCCAACCCTGCATCTCTGCCTAAAAGCTTCCGTTTCTTAGAGGGACGCTCCGAAGTTAAATAAATCTTACTACTAGATCCTAAAAGCCATTCTATTCCACTAAAAGATGAAAAATCCTTTTCACTATTGTCTCCTTTTTCTTCTTTACTAGCGGACTCAGTATTTTCTCCACCAACACTATTGACATCCACAATATTTGGATCATTCTCTGCTTTCACCATTCCTTCGACCTCGTCCTTTCCATCATGATCCATTTCAAATCCATTTGCTGAATTAGAACCATCATTTTGACAAGCGCTTGCAAGCATGCCGTTGTATACTTCATATCGAGTGCGCACACTGTCATTATTATACAAAGAAGGAACAAAGAAGAACTTCTCGTCACCAGAATACCTGACATTTGAAACCTTGTGGAGCCTCTCGACGTCCTCCACATTCAGTTCACGAAAATACTCCTCGGTCTCAACCCAAATGTTACCTCCACGCGGCCTCCCCGAGAACGACGACTTCTTCTCCGAACCCGAATGAGACTTCTTTTGCCTTTTCCGGCTATCCGAGTGTCTGTTTAAGAAATGAGACACCCCACTGGGAAGAGTATTAGCACCCGAGATAGAAGCTAAAGGAGCCTGAGAGACCTCAGAATCAAAGGGAGAGCGGAAGGAGAGAACTTTAAGAGCTTGAGTGTAGAAATCTGACTCAATTATGGGGGACGGGTGTAGTTTCCTAATTTTATTGGGACTCGAGGGCTTTTCGGTAAAATCTGGTACCAAATTAGGGCAATTTTTACTATCTTGTTTTTTCGATTCGGCGGTGGCTTGGGCACCCGTACCACCAGCCATGGTTTTCCTTCGCCTCTGACATCTGCCGCCACGGCCAGTCATCGCCTCCACCACCCACTTCCATCACCACCGACCCCGCAGCATTCCATTCCCTACAAACCCTAACCTAATCTTATGAAAGCAAATCAAAATCAAACCCACAGATTCAATTGCTCCTCTCCAGAAACCCAAATATTCATCAAGAAACAAGAGAAATGCACGTAGATTATACAAATTCCTATTTGTGTGTGTCCTGGTGCAGGTGCGGCTAGGGTTAGGGTTTTTTTTCTATTTGGGGGTAAAATTGTGAGTTTCTCAAATTTTGAGGGCCAGATTTTGTTTCGGATCCGTTTTTGGATTTCCGCTATCTAGAGAGAGAAAGAGAATCGCGTTTTTTGGAGGCAGACAAGGGCGGCTCGTTTAGAGAGAGACGTGATGCACTTGGACTCGTCCTAGAATAAAGGACGCGACCTTTTGGTCCGGCCCCAAAATGTTGTGTCACACTCCCAGTGAGCGATTGTAATACACGTTGGAATGTATTCGTGACGTGGATTGATGTGATTGGTTTTGTTAACCAAAGCGTACAAGTTGTTGATTCGGTTTTTAAGGAAAATTTATGCGTAGGTTGTCTAACTTTGTAAAGTTAGGTACTTTTGTCCCAACTCTAAGTTTATTGGGTTTTGTATTGCCAAATTCTTATTTTTAGTCCATTTTGGTACTCCACTAAACAAATGGAACCGTTAATTCCGTAGTCCAAACATGACGAGTCTAGTAGGAGTTAGTATTATAAGGTGCTACTTATTTTGCCGAGTGCGGCCTCCGAGTGGAGACAATATAGAATTAGGGGATTGGGTATGATGCATATGCTATATCTTAGTAAACGCCGTTAATGAGTTTCGAATGAATCATGTGAGATTTGTAATATGAAATCATTTATTATTTTTGTTTTACTACGTGAATTGTTAGAGTAAACGGGTTGTCGATTCTGCTTTTAAAGGGAAAATTGCAGGCATATTTTCGAACTTTGCAAATTCAAATACTTTTGTCATGATTCTAATTTTTTTATGAACGGTGAACTTTTTTATTCAATCCATTTGAGTTCTCAAAGAACAAAATTCATTACTATGCACTCAAAACATGAATTGTCTTGAACATGGTTGTAGTTAAATTGGTATTTATGGTAATTCGTGCATTGTGACGAACAACTTTATGCAATATATTTTTCTAATATTTTTCACTTTGTGTTGTCATAAACATTAAGAGAGAACGAATAGCTATTTAAAGTAACGTGTCACGGTAGATTGATTACCAATAATATTCCTCTATCTACTATCAAATGTTAATCGCGTGATACTTTTATGACAATATTGATTGAGAACGAAAGTTTGAGCACACATAAGTTAAAAGGAATAGAATGGAACTTAAGTGTCGTTTTCCCGAAGTTTGAGGACTCATATGAAACAGCCCGGCTTATTATCGTCTGTATCTGTGTTACTGTTACATATTTGAATTGACATTTTTGTGTAAGTCCTTTAATTTTCTTATAATTGTACTTTGTACCCTTTAAATTCTTGATTTCCCAAATATGGGTTCAGTAAATTGCAGCAGAACCACCAGTTTTTGCTTTAAAATTTAGGTAGGCAATAATGAAGCTTTTGAGCTTCAACCAATCGAATTCGACGTGGATGGGATCGCGTACGGGTTTGATTATTACATGATTAGATGTGTCGAATTAGTTTCTAGTTATGATTTAAAACAATAAAATACACGTGGAAAGAAATTGTTGAAAAATAAATATATAAGGTCCGTTCGAATCTTATTTTTTGTATAAAATGTATTTTAAAATATTGGATTGATGAAAAATGTGTACCTAAAAAATAAAAATAAAAATTGAATTTATGTGTAATATTATTTTATTGAAAGATGTATGATTGAAAAAAAAAAGAGCGAAAAATATATTTTGAAAAAAATAAGAATCGAACAAGGGCTTAACACATAAATTGTTAAAAAAATCTTATTATCTGGATGTTTAGAATATTATTTCATACGTTCATTTTATATTTATTTATACTTGCATACAAATATTAGATCGAAATCGCATTGTATCCCCAGTCTCGAGGAAATTAAGTCTTTGCTACCAAGCTTAGTCGAGCTCAAATTTTAACCATTTACATGTCAAATATTTAATTTTCAAAGATCTTGTTTAATATATATATACTGATTCGACACATCTAATCATATATTAATCCAACTCGAAAAGGATATCATTTCATGTAAAAATCGAATGGTTGAAGCTCCAAACCTCCATTATTGCCTAACTAATTTTATAGCAAACAGGTGGTTATGCTTTGCGAGTACAGAATACAATTATAATTGAGGGACCTCACAACATTGGACTTATTTCTAGAAACCATCGTGACAGTTGGGCTTGGATCTACTCAAAAGAGATAGACAAAATATCCCACTCCAGCATCATTCTTGTCTATTCATTCGATCATGGTAGTTGTTCGGAAATATGAAGAATGCAGTGACGGCGTTACATGATGTCACGTGGGGTTCATTTGATCTGTGCACGACTTTTTACTTAAAGATCCAATTTAAAATGCACTATTAATTTCTCAATCCTCTCTAACGATTAGGGTTGATTAATTTCATCAAAATCTAACCTCCATCCACTACTCAACTTGTTGACGCCAACCACGATCACAAATATTTATCCACCAAAACACCTCAATTCTCACCTCTCAAATCTCAACCATGACCCGAGTCTCATGAGGTTTGAACGATTCTTCGCTTGGAATCTTAAAAGCTCTCATTTCATCTTTTTTCTCTCTTTGGTCGCAGGTATATTTAACCTTACTTTCGAGATAAGAGAGATTTGTTCTCTCTTTTGAGTCTAGAATTGAGTGATACATATATTTGGCAATTTTAGTAGGTTCGCCGGTGGATATTCTTTTTCATGTAGCATTCTTATCATGAGATTGGATTGTTGGGAGTGAGATAATGGAAGGTCGTCTCCGATTTGTAGCATTCGTGAACTAGCAACCCTTTGATTTAAGAATTTTAGTGCAGTACAATGAGCGCGTCCTTGGTGGAGCTCCAATGGGAATGTAGGTCGTTCTTATCAAACCCAGCAAAAACAAATTGGATAATGTAATTAATGGTATTGAGATTGTATTTTCACGGGGCGTAGCCACCACATTCACCTGTCGTATCCACCAACATGCTCACCTCTGGCAAAAGTGCCTCCGCCTCGAGTACCACCAACTTCACCTTCTCCATAACCTCCACCATGGGCTCCCCTACTGCATCGCTATTGTGTTTTTTTCTTATTGCAAGAGTACAATATCGTAACAAGTAATACATTGGATTTTTAAATTTGGATTATCGTTCCCACGAGAACTATACTTTAGAATTTAATTATATTTTTTAACTCCTATTTAATTAAAACAAATAATGAATTATATGTTGTTGTGAAATTTTGATTGAAACAGATGAAATTAATTAAAATGCACTCAAAATTTGGTTGAGAATTCAAATAATGAACGGATATCATGGTTGAGTAATTTCACCTATTGATCACCATTAAGTCTTAATTCAAGATTCAAGAACTTAATGCAGTATTCAATCAAATTCTTCTATGGTATTTAATTTATTCATCTCGAAATCTCGTTGAATCTATCTAACTAATTCAATCTCATATCTCTATGTAAATCTACCTTAGTTAAACAAAATATTTGTTCTAAAAATTCATATGATGATCGCAATATTTAGTATATGTATCTTTATACGTTATACTAATATACTGGATTTTACCGTATGGTCTAAATCTTAAACTCACGTCTAGAATCATAAAAAAATTACAAAATCATTAAATTAGTGATCAAGTAATTTAATACATTAAACTCATGGTAAAATCAACACGTGTATGATAAAATCACAAGAATCTTGAATAGAAGATATAATGAGTTTCAAGTAGATTACATTATTCGCCATAATATAAAATTAGCTACTCATAATAAATGAAGAAGGAAAATAAGAAGTTGTTATTGAATATATCACCGAATTTTGAATATAGATGTAAAAAAGGAAATAAAGCTTGCACCGAGACGTACTTCCTATTCCAATCAATGCTTCAAAATGTGAATTTCTTGATGTTTTCTTCCATTGAATTGCGTTCTTCAATCTCTCGTTATATTCTCTCTCAATGTGTGCTCTCCTCCAAAAGTGCTAATTAACACCCCTTTTATAGTCATCTCTAAGGTTGTATGAATATAAAGTTTCTTGTGGGTTTCAAAACAAGCCAAAAAAAAAAAAAAAAACGTCTACAGGTGGCGCAACAGCGCTGTGTCCAAAACCCCGTGACGCCACGATGCCACACCTTTGTCCATTTATACTCTATGGGGCCTTGGTGCCACACCTCTAATGGTTGGCTTTCGTGGTTCCAGGGCGCCACTCTTCTTTCCTCGATATTTCGATTTGACTATTTTGCCATTTTTGTTATAATGCCAATGACCTTATTGTCTTTTTCTTTCCCTAATTGCGTTGTCTCATCATTGCTACAAAACAACACTAATAAACACATTAAAAACATTCACTACATGTAATATCTAGTTCATAATTAATTTCAAAAGAGAATAAAACTCGTGAGTTTGAACTGCTTATAAGTATGTGGGTCCTAAGGGAGTAGCGAACAACATTTGACAGTATTAAGAAATAAAAAATCCACTCGTTTCGACATTGCATGCCAAATAATGCTAAAAGGGTTTTAGAGCCTAGTCGTCCCTTAATAGTAATACTAAAGGTTGTCCACTGTTATGTGTCCTTGGCCCAATATATTTACGTAGCCTATCTAGTTTTGTGTAACTCGGCCCAATGGCATCACGTAGCCCACTTCTAATTACGAAACCACTGGCAAAATTCTCTCCCAATTCCCAAATCTACAGTGTTCTCCTTCCGTCTTCACGAATTAGCTAAGGTATGGCGTTTTAAATTAACCTTATTCATTTTTTGCCGCTTTCTTCAGGTTACTCATCTGATCTAGCTTTAATTTTGCGGAGCTTATTTTTCGATCTGTTTTTTGGATAAATTGCTTGAAATGTGAATCAGTATATATGTTTTTGGGTTGCTCTCCTTCTTTCTTACCCTTTTTGTAGGATAATAATAGAGCAGTAACTTTTTCTGTATGTGAAAGTACAATTGAAAAATGGTGTAAATGGAGAAACGGATGTTAGTTTTGAGAAGTTTATTATTCAGTTGAATAGTTGAAATATATATGTATTATTTGTCACTAGTTAATTACTCCAGTTTGATCCTGATGATTTTCTTTGGAGCTGTTACACAAGCTGCTACTGGTTCTTCAAACCCAGCAAAAACAAATTGGTTTTATCTTTGCTCCATTCCTTTTGATTTTGTGCTTGAGGTGTTCACAAGGCCATGTTTAGTGTTGAGGTCGAGGATAGTTTCACACACAATTCATATACCACTTCCAAACATTGCAATGCATTCACGTGTAGATGTAGATATGGGACATTCATTTCGTTCTGTTTCAAAGAAGACGATGAACTTAACGAGAAATAAGCATTTTTATTTTTTAAAGTTGGAAAATCTTAGCAAAAGTTCTTGATATCTCTATGATAATTCTCGTGTAGTTAAAGATTAAACGTCGATTTTTTTATTTATTAATTTTCTCTTTTTAGTCCTATTTAATACCGTTCCGGATCCAATATACCAAATCATCTCATTGATAGATTTTGGCGATTCATGCAAAATTTGTAAATCCATACCATAAAAGGTATGTCTTCAACTGTAAACTACTTAAATCACTAATCAACCATTTCTGTTTTATTAGATGTCATGAAAGGAAATATTAAACTCGATTAACAACATTTAATTTGTCAAATCTCTTCGTTTTATGGATTAATTATGCAGCATAAATAGACTTTAATACGTTCGACATAAAATATGACAATCGAAAGTATAGCGTATATTTGTTTAATTTGATTGAGTAAATTGAAGAATACAAATACGTGCACTACTTAAAGTGCAATTGATCATAAACACATTCCTTAACACCATCACTAGTTAAATTATTCTTACTACATATTGATAAGAAGATTTATCCATTTTGGATAATGTAATTAATGGTATTGAGATTGTATTTTCACGGGGCGTAGCCACCATGGCCATCACATTCACCTGTCGTATCCACCAACATGCTCACATCCGGCAAAAGTCCCTCCGTCTCGAGTACCACCACCTTCACCTTCTCCATAACCTCCACCATGGGCTCCCCTACGGCATCGCTGTTGTGTTTTTTTCTTATTGCAAGAGTATGATATCGTAACAAGTAATACATTGAACTTTTAAATTTGGATTATCGTTCCCACGAGAACTATACTTTAGAATTTAATTATATTTTTTAACTCCTATTTCATTAAAGCAAATAATGAATTATATGTTGTTGTGAAATTTTGATTTAAACAGTTGAAATGAATTAAAATGCACACAAAATTTGGTTGAGAATTCAAATAATGAAAGGATATCAGGGTTGAATAATTTCACCTATTGATTACCATTAAGTCTTAATTCAAGATTCAAGAACTTAATGCAGTATTCGATCAAATTATTCTACGGTATTTAATTTATTCATCTCGAAATCTCATTGAATCTATCTAACTAATTCAATCTCATATCTCTATGTAAATCTACCTTAGTTAAACAAAATATTTGTTATAAAAATTCATATGATGATCGCAATATTTAGTATATGTATCTTTATACGTTACACTAATATACTGGATTTTACTATATGGTCTAAATCTTAAACTCACGTCTAGAATCATAAAAAAAATTACAAAATCATTAAATTAGTGATCAAGTAATTTAATGCATTAAACTCATAGTAAAACCAACACATTTATGATAAAATCACAAGAATCTTGAATAGAAGATATAAAAGGTTTCAAGTAGATTACATTATTCGCCATAATATAAATGAGCTACTCATAATAAATGAAGAAGGAAAATAAGAAGTTGTTATTGAATATATCACCGGATTTTGAATATAGATGTAAAAAAGGAAATAAAGCTTGTACCGAGATGTACTTCCTATTCCAATCAATGCTTCAAAATGTGAATTTCTTGATGTTTTCTTCCCCTGAATTGCGTTCTTCAATCTCTCGTTATATTCTCTCTCAATGTGTGCTCTCCTCCAAAAGTGCTAATTAACGCCCCTTTTATAGTAATCTCTACGGTTGTATGAATATAGAGTTTCTTGTGGGTTTCAAAACAAGCCAAAAAAAAAATACGTCTACAAGCGGCGCAACAATGCTGTGTCCAAAACCCCGTGACGCCACGATGCCACACCTTTGTCCATTTCTACTCTATGGCGCCTTGGTGCCACACCACTAATGGTCGGCTTTCGTGGTTTCAGGGCGCCACTCTTCTTTCATCGATATTTCGATTTGACTATTTTGCCATTTTTGCTATCATGCCAATGACCTTATTGTCTTTTTCTTTCTCTAATTGCGTTGTCTCATCATTGCTACAAAACAATACTAATAAACACATTAAAAACATTCACTGCATGTAATATCTAGCTCATAATTAATTTCAAAAGAGAATAGAACTCGTGAGTTTGGACTGCTTATAAGTATGTGGGTCCTAAGGGAGTAGCGAACAACATTTGACAGTATTAAGAAATAAAAAATCCACTCGTTCCGACATTGCATGCCAAATAATGCTAAAAGGGTTTTAGAGCCTAGTCGTCCCTTAATAGTAATACTAAAGGTTGTCCACTGTTATGTGTCCTTGGCCCAATATATTTACATAGCCTATCTAGTTTTGTGGAACTCGGCCCAATGGCATCACGTAGCCCACTTCTAATTACGACACCACTGGCAAAATTCTCTCCCAATTCCCAAATCTACAGTGTTCTCCTTCCGTCTTCACGAATTAGCTAAGGTATGGCGTTTTAAATTAATCTTATTCATTTTTTGCCGCTTTCTTCGGGTTACTCATCTGATCTAGCTTTAATTTTAAGGAGCTTATTTTTCGATGTGTTTTTTGGATAAATTGCTTGAAATGTGAATCAGTATATATGTTTTTGGGTTGCTCTCCTTCTTTCTTATCCTTTTTTGTAGGATAATAATAGAGCAGTAACTTTTTCTGTACGTGAAATTACAATTGAAAAATGGTGTAAATGGAGAAACGGATGTTAGTTTTGAGAAGTTTATTATTCAGTTGAATAGTTGAAATATATATGTATTATTTGTCACTAGTTTTTTTTGATAGGAATTTGTCACTAGTTAATTACTCCAGTTTGATCCTGATGATTTTCTTTGGAGCTCCAATTTTCTCGTGTGGTGATATTGTGTTGTTTCTTTATTGGCTACTTACTATAAATTGTTTGAATCAATATGCCGTAACATCAGCCCTGTCTAGCTCAAGTGGTAATTGACACTAATTTTTGACTCTTAGAAAAAAAGGTTGTGGATTAGATTTCTGTGAAAAATGCGAGAATTTGTTTAATTTATACTAATTTTTGGCACGCTGTTGTCATTTTACTTGTCCTATTTGTATATTTTCAGTACTACTCAACTGAACAAAGATTAATCATTTACTACTACTGCTTCACTTGAGAAAAGGAAACTGATATTGAAAGATCAATAAATAATTAAAAGAGTAAATGCAACAAATTTCCAGGAGAGTCGAATAGCTTGATTACTGGAATTCATAGTTTTTTTGGGAATAGAAGTAATTCTTTTCTTTTGTTGCTCTGGGTATTTTGGGCCGATTATCAACTACTAACTTGATTTTAACACCTATGTAATCAGAAAAAATTCCATTTTTGCTGTTTTAGGTATGATTGTGATTTATTAGGGCGGGCTTTCTTATTTAGATTTAGCCATTGTTTGGCACCTATTTTCTAAAACTCATTTTTCCTCAAACTCATTTTCAACAACACATTTTATAAGGCCCACCATTTTTATCAACTTTTCAATCGCACATTTCATCAATTTTTATCAAAATCTAATAAAAAAATGATTTTTAACTAAATCAAACAGGGGCTTAATTGCAATTGCTAGATGGATGATTAAAATGTGATGCTACGAGGTTGTTGTAAATTGTAAGTCTTAATTGAAATGCAAGTGCTGCGTGCTTGCTGATTGTGATAACCATTGAACGTTATTGTCTTCTTCCTACTATTTTGTTGCGTGTTTCTTTTCTTGATTTTCTGGTTTCCTTTGTCTTAACTTTTTGTTGTACAACTTTTATCATGTTCAATGTATCGGTCTCGATTCAGCTTTAAGCTTTTAGCAGTGCTAGTCTGCTAGAACATTTCACCAATTGTAACAGATAAAAACAACTGGGAGAGCCTTTGAGATTAAAAAGGAAATTTCATAAAAAATTGAATAAATAATTTTTCCACAACCATTAGCAATATCGCTATTTAGGTTTAAATGCCTGGATATTCATCAAAAAATGAATGTTTGATATATGTATATGATTCAGAAATCTGACTTTACCTTTCCTTTTGAGATGGATTGTCCTCATTCTGCAACTAGCATTGCAGCCAAGATTAATCCTCATCACCATGCAGACCTCTTTTCCCAAAAAGAGTTCGCAGATTCAAATGCAATTAGAATCTACTCTATCGTGAAATGGACCTAGAATTAAGATTCTAAACTACTGAATCCCTTGTACTTTGATTTATTGCATTTTCTAGTATATTCTCCACTTTTTTGTCCAATCTTATTATCTAAATCCAATCCTAGAGAGTTCTTTAAAGTGCAAGGACGTGAATCCCAATAATTATATTCATTATCTAACTCTTAATTACATGGCATTGTTACACAAGCTGCTACTGGTTCGGTGGTTCCCTGAACTTTCATTTTGTTGAAGAGGCTCTCGCGTATGGATTCTTTTTTGACCTCAAGAAAATTAATGTTGCCTTTGCTTTCTTTCTTTCTTCTTTCCCATTTGGATTTAGATCTAAGGGTCCGTTCGATTACAAAAATGGAATTTGGGTGAAAAGAAAATGAATTTTAGGGAATTGAATTGCCTAAAACTTGTTTTACTGGGAATTATCAATTAATTGTGTTTGATTGATATAATTTTCCACCTGGAAAATATTGAAATTTTGAATTTTTTGGTGTTCGTTTTGCTTTGTATTCCATGGAAATTGTCCATTAAAGGGATATAATTTGTTACAATTGAGGATATAATTTATTTTCATTGCCAATTTTTTTTTTTAAAAAAATAAAAAATAAGTTGCCTAGAAAAGTGGTGGGAAAAGCTTTTCCTCAAAAATCAAGAAAATGTGAGCGTGTTGATGAAAAATGGAAAACCAATTCCATAAAAAAATTTGGGCAATCAAACATCAAAAATGTGGAAAATGGAATTTAATTTTCATCTTCCATGAAATTGAAGTGCAATCAAACAAGGCCTAATGGTGGAAGTTTAGTCACTAGATGTGAGCTGCATAATAAATAAGAGTGTTCGTTATTCATATCAGATATTTCCTGCTATCCGTTGAATATACATACTCTGATTTACCCGTTGATTTTGTGGAGCACTGTTAATGTTTTAACTTTGTCTTAGTTTTGTATTTTCACCTTTAACCAGTGAATAATGGGTCGGAAAGCCGGTACCTTGTATATCAACCCAAAGAAGTTTGGGAATCTTCAAAAACCTTGCATGAAGGAGATGATTACATTTCTTAATTGTTTGGCTCTGAATCATGGCAGTGATGAAAAATGTGGCCGGCAAAAGTCACAATTAAATGCCTGCATGGATGCTCAGGTAAGTGGAAACTGCACCATTCAATCTGTCATTCATTTCTTATATGGATGTCATGTTTATTTAAGCCAAGATTTCGAATTCGTGTGAATTATTTCCAATTGGATCTTCTTTGCTGTTTTACACGCTGTTCCTCTCTGATTTCTCTGTAGACTGGCAAAAACAAAACGGCTTGGGGAAGCATTAACTATCACCTTCAGAGGCTTAACAGGGGAAGAAAATAGCATAGTTTCTCGACTTGATTGTTGGATACTTGTATTATCAACTGCTTTTTGATGGCGAATGTCAGGCATCAGGCATGTCAAGAAAAAAATGTTGAGATTGTGCTAAAGGACTAGTTATCATCCTCAATTGATTTTTTCTATTTTCATTGAATCAATTGAATGAAAAGCTTGGTGAGGCTTGCTCAAAGGTGATGCCTTTCCATCCTCGTTGCTTAAGAAGTTTTCATATTTGCTGAAAACTTGTTTCTGGGAAGTCATTGAAAGTCGTAGACTATTTTGTTTCTGTTGAATGCTCGAATTGATAATGCTGCCTGACATTTACGAATGCTTTCTTGCCTTTTTTCCAATGGAAGACTTTGATTTTTATTTTATTTTTATTAATCTATAAGGGAAGAGAAAAGAACCAAAATGCACAGCTTAAATAGATCACTGTACACCAAATCAAACATTGAAGACTAAACATCAAGAATTAGCCTTCTAGATGGACTATATATCAAGCTGTCCCGCCAGAGTCGTCTAAGTCAAACACGTATTATCTCAAAATCTTGTTTATGTGTATATCTACAATCATTGGTTTGGATAAATAGTTCTCATTTGCACCAAATCTTTCCCGACCTCATTATGCCGCATATTGACAGTGAATCTTATAAACCAAATGCATCACTCTGTATTACCTGATGTGCCAGAAACTGCCAGCTGAATCTGGGGAGTGAAGGTTTTGCGTTAACCGGAGCATTTTTCCTTAATATGAATCTATAGTAAAAAATTCCAAAGAGCCTCTTCCCCTTCACTGCATCTTTCATGTACAAATTTAATCTTCTCAACTGACTTGCAAATTCCACTGCAGCTCCAGTCGAAAGAGGCAATACATACGTTGCCTGCTTGTTCTTTCCATTCACAGTCTGCAAAATAGCAACCAAATATTTAGTCAAAAGAAGTTCAACGTGAAGGGTAAACATAACACCCAAAAGTGTTCGGCAAAAAAAGATAATAGTAACTTTTAAGCTTAGTCAATGCGATCAAGTCCACCTTACTAAACAAGCCATAAAAGTTTTTTAGGAGAAAAGGAAAGGTGAGTAAACTCATCGGTAATGCAATTTCATCTGGACCTCAACAAAGAAGCAAGCATTCAACTTTGTATGTCACATTTCAACAGAATACAAAAATATGGGTCTGGGTTTTCTTATTCATCCTCTTCCGGAAAAAGAAAAGCACACAGTATTAGTTGAAGACAAGAATGAACTTCATATTACACTTAGTAGATAACACCTTAAATTTGATCAAATAATTCAGACACTCAGTAAACAGCAGCAAATCAACCCGGAAAAGATTTCATGCATTTTTGCAAAGAGGCGCATTTCATAGATAATTGCATGACAACAGCTCAATCACGTGATAACTGAGAACTGCAAAGAAATATACGAGTATCTCCATCCTTAACATGCAATCAACTGTTTCACACGGCATTGTAAAGCTAGATAAAAATGAGATTACATTCTCTCGTGACTTCAGGCTTGTGTAACTAACAATACCACTTGTGCATGTTTAGTAAGCAATATTAGGCTCGACTCGATACTATAATGAACAAGATCTATTTCTTTTTCTTCACTATTTAGTGTTATCCAATCTTCCTAACCTAACATACCATTAAAGAAAGCAGAGTTCTAAAACAAAGCATATGCAAGAGTGTCTACCTGTGTCCAATCATAAACCGGACAACAATACCCTTCTCTTGCGGTTGATTACTATTTTATAAGTTAAAGAAAAAATCGTACTTCAATTGGGATCACAACTAGGGATCACCTTGAGGCATCCAAGTTTCTCTAACCGAATCACGCCTCTTCCTACTACTGAAAGCCGTGTTGATTCCAATTACCATAAATGCCTTCTTCCTCGAAGGCCCCTCTTTAGAATTTACAGCCAACGTGTCAGTCCTCCCCTTCTCCTGAACACCCCTAGTGGCTGCCAACTCCATCTGAAGCATCGAAATTGACTTGTCCAGCGATCTGAATGTACCTCCAAGTAAAATTCACCATATTTTCCGCTTAAAATGGAAAATAACACTAAACAAAAGATAACATTTATAACATATAATATAATTGTGGAGTTACGAACTCACTGAATTGCTTCATGGGTTTTGTACACCTCATTCATTACATTCTTATCTCGATCTCCTGCTTTCTATCCACGCCCAGAAACAAAACAAACTATCAAAATTTGAATCTTTAACATTTTTAGTGAAGCTTTGACATATAAATGCACATTTAGAAGACAGAATCTGTAGAACATGACTTCAAATTTACAGCTTTGTTACTCATTAAATCAGACCTTCTTCTTGATATTGCAATCCTCAGACACGATCTGCAGCTCTTGTTCACGTCTATGCTGAGCTATGAGCTGATTGTTCGATTCCAATGGAGCCCACAATCTGTAAAACCCAGATCAAACATAGAATCATCTCAAAATCCCGCTAATTAAGAATTTAACAAATAAAACAAACAAAGAAAATTGAAATTCTTGAACTCTACATACTTGTTGGTGAAGAGCATTCCAAGAAAGAAGAAACATATAGAGAAAATTGGGACCCATTTTGCAGACACTCTTCCATAGCTTCTCATATTCATGATTTCCATCCCTTCTCCTTCAATGTGTATTGTATTGTACAGTAGAAAAAGAGAGAAACGGGAGATGGTGGTGCTGGAATATGGATTTTTATTCACCTTTTTCGCCCTTTCTTGACTTGGACTTGGGAACCGTCAAAGGATTATATTCGCATGTCTAGCAGATTTAGGTACGTGTCGTAATCTCCTTGGCCACTACCTTGACGTCCACACGTCATAATAAGGAGTAACAATAATGCTATTTAGAAGCTACTCAATCACTCTAGATAATAATTGAATAATAGATTCACACAATTTTACTTGATTCATTTAATTCAATCTATCGAATTGATCAACTAAATTGATATTTTAACATCTTCAATATTAAATAGCTTTATTTTATTTAGATAGATATTATTTAGATGACACTAAGTGAGAAATTTACTACTTAGACTAATTTTTTATAATAAATAATAATTTATTTATTTATTTGTGCATTGCACGGGATGCGTTATTTTGAAAGTAATATTAGCAATTCAACGTTAAGAATTAATGAGAGAGATTAACTCAATAAATCCAAATTAAAATATGTAGAAGACCTAATTTAATTTTCTCGTTCAAAATTCCAATGGTACTTGCATATTACCAGACAAATTACTATCACAAACGAATCAAATGAAAACGTTCTTTTCTACATTAACAAGGTTATATTGGATCCCAAAACACGTACGACAGAATAAGAGTAAAAAATAATAAAATTTGGGTTGGGGTTCAGGAAGTCATCCAATCAAGAAATAATACTAACAAAATAAGCAAAATCAAGTATCGATAAAATGATAGAAACCAACCACGATCATCGGAGGCATATTTAGAATGAGACTATGGAGGCTTTTTATGAAACGTGGTGTTTTCAAAAGCTAATAAACATAGTTATTTTTACAGAAACATGGATGACACAAGGTCGAAAAGTAAGCCGATTAGCATACAAATAAAAGAACATGACCAAATAACTACTTTAAACATTGAAATAACATTCAAGATTTCACTAGAGAGAAGACTGTCAATGATTGGAGTTGAGGGAAGGAAATGACGGGACAGATTGAAGTATCAACTTACGGCTGCTTCTCATATTGGGAGATTTCCCTACGCTGTGAGGAGGCGAGACCATCTTACTGTTGGAAGACGATGTCTTGATGCAACTGTTTGGAGATGGAGCTTGGAGAAAATTGGGCATTTCATCTTCAAGAAGAGTTTCGAGATGATTATCAAACGTTGTCAAAGATTGGAACAAGCCTGGTTTCCTGAATCCTTGACTGGCACATTGGCGTACTAACCAGAAGAGGAGCCAATATAAGGAAACGAAGACACAGGCAGTTTGTTCTTCGAGAATAATGGATGTTGGATGGTTTGTCTAACAGAACAAGAACATTAATTGAAACAACACTATTTATTAACAGCCTTAGCAATTGGAGACAACGATTTCGTATAATTTTTACCTTCCTTAATATAAAGGTGTTGCGGGAGGAATAAAATCAAGATTCTGCTCCAGATCATTCTGGATTACGGATTTCTGTACACCCTTCTCGGTTGTGTATGTTTCATCTTCTTCAACTTCAGCTCATGTGCCAATGAAGCAAAAGCTCAACTCAGAAAGGAAAATAAAATTGCAAATCATAATACCAACTGAAACTCGTAAAACCACACTAACCGTCTTTCGACCAAATGCATTCTTACACCTTCACATCTTCAGTTAACATAGCATCAAACACCGCCCTTCAATAGAAAGATGATCTCTTATCTTATAGGCTAAAGAAAAGCTCGCATATAATCAGAAAATATGAAAAGAAACCTGATAGCATTCACAATATTTCTTTAGGCAACCAGATTTTTTGCAATTGCATCCTCTCTTATGCCGAGTTGAAGTAGAAGTTTTGCTAAACTCATCCTCAATGAATAAATAAAGAGAATATTTAAATGCGCTTAAGCACCAGGTGAGTAGAAAATGAGTCCAGAATTCACAGAATAACCTGGCTTCAGATAGATGATTCGAGCTCCTAATCACTTTGGAAGCAAAAGCAAGAGGATTTCTGGATTCAATCTGTTTGCAAATTGCAAGGACAGTGTCCTCATGGACAGGCTTGGTACACAAATGTATGAAAAAATAACTGGAAGAAAGAGTTTTTTTTTTTTTAAAAAAGAACTCACCGAAGAAAAAATGCACGCCACCAGCTTGAAAATAGAAAACTACACTGAGAAATAAAAAGTAAAAATTAAACTTCAGGTAAATTACCTGTAAAGAGAAAATGTACTCATTAAAGGAAATGCAAATATTCCACACGAATCAATAAGAAATAAAATGAAAGAACAATTCTTTTTTTGGAACATTTACTCAACAAATAAATAGTACACCACTACATCAATCAATTCAACCAACTTGCTTTAGAAGCACATAAATAAACAGATAATTAGCACTTATTTTACCAAATAACCAAGAACACATCGAGATATTTCCCTACAAATCAATTTATAAAAACTTTAGCATATTTAAATCCCATAAAAACTTCATAACAAATCAAAAGAATTATTAACTAATTTAAATAATAAGGTGCAAGACTGTTGGCTAATTTCCTTAACAAAAAATTGGAATTGTTCAATTTGATTTAAAAAAAATGCAAAATCGAAACGATACTGACACCTATTTCTCAAATTCATTAACCTCTAATTTATCAACAACGAAAAATGGAATCTTGACTAAATAAATTAGGCAATATTTCAACCAATAAAAACTTCATAAAAAATTACAAGAATTATAATCATAAGCTACAAGACTATTGGCTAATTACCTTATTAAGAAACCGTTGAATTTGCTGTAGTTGAGACTAAAGAAGATGAAGGTGGGGACTCTCTGTACAATTGTCGAACAAAATAAAGAACAAAACAAAAAATCAAAAGTTAATCAGTAAACTTGAACAAACTTGAAGAAATAAACAGTCGAAGAACAAATCAAAGGCATGAAAATTCTGATTGATGAAATTCTTTTAGTCTCGTTTTGACGATTGCGAGAGAGAAAGGGAAAGGTAAATTGATCCGAAAGACTGAATGAGAGTTTTGTATTTTCAAAAGCAACGACACGACATCGTTTACATTGTAAATATATAATACTAAATTGGATAGGCTTGAAACCATTTCACATATAAATGATGAGTAAAGTTATCATCTACTATTTTATAGAATGCAATGACAATGATTAGATAAAATAAGCAAAAGAACAAAGAAATTCTTCTTTACTTGTAAACTAAATAAATCACCTGATTTTATAAATACTAATGACTTATTAACTTGGGAACATTAAAATTTAGGGGGAAAATCTCAATATCGTAAATCATTTGAAAGAATAAATAAAGATAACATGCTTAGATAGAACAAGCAAAAGAACAAAGAAATTCTTCTTCACTTATAAACACAAACGATCACTTGATTTTATAAATCCCAACGACATATTGACTTAGGAATATTAAAATTAAGGGGGGAAAATCTCAATAGCTTAAATCATATGAAAGAACAAATAAAGATCACAGGCTTAAATCTATAACCAACACAATCAATTAATGATTGACCGCAAAGATAAAAAAGAAGAAATTAGTGATTAAGTAATAAACTTTGTTATGCTAAATGACCTTAAAAAAATAATCCTTTCCAATACAAGTAGACAAATTACATAAAACTTATGTTACATAACCATGGATATAAAAATACACACACAATACATACAGTAACCGAAATGTATATGAGTCAAACAACAAAAACAATACAATGAAGATACATTCAGCAAAATTGAAGAGATCTCCACAACAGTGAAATAACAACGCAATGCAATATATAATTATACCAAGAGAATATTAAACACCAAACCATGAATAGTCATACCTGCTTCTAGTAGACAATCGAGAGAAGAAATATCCCAACCGATGGCTAAGTCAAACCTTACACAATATTAATGAACATGGGTGAGGTTAAAGTCATACAAATGGATCAAATAACAACAAAAGAATTAAAATAATTTAGAAAATTTATCAAACTCCTCTTTCCTAAACATAAATTTAAATCCAACATAATACACTGAGAAAACGAAAGTCTAACTGAACAAAAAAACCCAACAAAAATATTGAACACACGTTTGGAAATTTGAAAAAAAGAAATAAGGAAATTGAAGCAAAAACATAAAATCAAACAGGAGAATAAATAAATAAATAAACCTAGTTATTTTCAGTATCTGTAAAATTACATATCTTCAATGAACATTCTAAAATTTCACCCACTCTGAAATTGTAAAAAAAAAAAAAATTACGTGAGAAGATAAAAAAAAATTCGTCACACAATAACAATACAACCCCATGGAATTTCATCAAATCCAGAAGCACAACATTAGTCACACAATCACAATAAAATGAACAAAATCATACGAAATCCAGAAACGCACAGAATTTCTAACCTTTGTGACAATAAGAATACAACTTTATAATTAAATGTCATCTACAAGCACACTAATTTGTTACTCCATACCACGTAACTACACATGTCCAACTGAAGAAAACACTAAGCCATCAACCACACTATTTTCATTCAACCACACAGATCCTCTAGTTCAATTGGGCAACATTATATGCTTTTCTTACAATTACACAAAAGAAAAGATGAGACCCATTTGAACACATACTCGTGATTAACACAATTGAAATACCCCATATAGTTTCTAATTAATACTTAGAACCCCCATCGACCAAAAACCCGCATTTTTACTCAAAAGAAGCCTTCTAATTTTAAACCCACAAAGTGTAAATTGAAAATTTTAATAAGCAACATTACATCTAACAATAATATTAAACCCCACAGCCCAACAATTTAAACCCATAATGTAACTACTGAAAAAATCCATTAGAGGAAAAAAAGTGACCTCTACACAGCCCAGCAAACACATAAATTAGCAATTAATCAAATCCAACAAAAGAATTTTTTTGAACTCTACAACTAATATTGAACTTCAAGATCAGAGAAATCGAATCGCAAAGAACCCCAACCAATGAACAGTAATCCGACTGTTCAAATTTGCACGGCTAGCATTCCAAAATTGTTTGGAAGCAACACCCAAAGTAAGATTAACAAATTAAAATACTTGTGTAGATGAAATCAAATGAGTTACCAAAGTTCATTGTTTTCCCTCCAAAATGAAGCAAATGAAGATAGATTGTAAGGGTTTGTATTCTTCGAAGAACCATCGCAACGACACCATAAATTTATGAGATTGGAAAGAACCAAAGATTACCACTAAAATTTTTACAGATCGAAGAAAAAAGGAAGATAGATTTCTAGGGTTAGGATCGAAGGAGAAGTGCAAAACTGATACATAGAAGATATATTTTGTATGTGGAAAGACAATAAGGCCTGGGTTTGTAAATGAGTGAAATTGATATTTAAGGGTAAAATAGGAAACACACAAGCAAACTTCAACTTTAACAGAAAATCATTAGTTTGGAGATAATATATTTTTTCATAATTTATTTATTTGTTTATTGTTGTTATGTAAATGATTTGCCGTTTCGAAATGGCGATTGACCTGTTTAGTCAGGTCGTAGGGGTCGAGGGAGCAGTGAGGGCAACGCCCCTGGCGGAGATTGATCTGACCGATCAAGTCTCAATGGTCGAGGGGACAACGCCAAAGGAATTCTAATTTGTAAACGACTGTGAGTTTTTGTAATTTTTATTAATATTTTTGAATTAAATTATTAATAAGTGAAATTGTATTTAGTTTGTGTTAAAAAAAATTTGGTATGCGCAATGCGGACCAATATTTTTTTTATACAGTGCTAACAATAATATACGATAAACACATAATAAAACAAAATCATTTCTATCTCGTATATTTTAAAAGTGTACAATACATTTAAAAATAACATTAATCAACTTTACAAACACTTATTTTTAACACTAATCAAGTAAACAGTGGATTGCCTCTTGAAAAAAAAGTCACAAATGAACAGTAAACTATGGATTGCCCAAGAAGCAATAAGAGATTCAAAGTCAACAATTGTGAGTATGGGTAGAAGGAAGTCCATATTACCCTTAAAGATTGGATGAATAGTCGAGAATGGATATGGATAAAATGGGATTTAAAAAAAAGCTTCACAATTGAACAATAAACGGTGTGTTGTCTCTTTTACGGTGGTAGGGATTATTATTATTTTTTACATTAATCCAGAGATTGCTATAGCAATTTGAGGGCTTGATGCAAATTTGTTGAAGTTTTTATCAAGAATAATCATAAAATTTACTAAAACAAATAATGACGGAATATAATATGTCAATTATTCGAATATCATCAGTGATCACTGATGCACCCAATCAATTGTTATCAATGACAACATCGTCGATAGAATTCGCCTGATGAAGCTTTATTTATATTATATATTTTTTAATCGTCGATAGAATTCGCCTGATGAAGCTTGATTATTGCAAGGTTTTTTCAACAATTGCTGTTGGAATTTCATAGTCAACATATGCAACTTCCCCCCCTCCATTCACCGTATAACGATTTGAAAATTCATTAAAATTAGAAGCAAAGCGCCACCAAACATGCGCTTGATCTTTACTTATTATTTTATTCTCAAAGGAATTTTTCATTAGTGATATATTATATTTCAATTACTTCATTAATTAATCAGCAAAAGATTTGTCAGTTAAATAATTAATTAAACTATTTATAACTTTCGATAAGTTTACACAAAATATCAAATCAAATAGATAAATTTGGACTTCTTAATATTCAAAATGAAAATGACACTCGATAGGTGGCAATAAATTTAAATATACGAGAAACATATAATTGAACCAAATAATAAAATAAATCAAATTTTAATTTCTTTCTTCGTCAAATATTATGCTACCACACAAGTAATCACAATATATTAATATTAGGAATGCATTTATTGTACTTAAAAATTACTTTTCAAATTGTATTACTTTTTTTTTATATATAAGAAAATATGAAGTCCCTGTTTGGTAGAGATTAAAATTAGATTTTGATAAAAATTGTTAAAATTTGTGGTTGAAAAGTTATAGATCCCATGAAATGTATCTATAATATTAATTGTTGATTTTAACTTGAAATTTTAATTGAATTTTAATCCAAACCAAACGAGGGTTAAATGAGAGAGACGAAGAAATAAATAAATAAATAATAGCGGTGTGTTTATTTTATTCACAAATTTAAAGGAAATTATATGGATATCGTGTTTGCCCTAATTCTTCACGCCTCCTTAGGGTTTCCTGTATCTCTATATATACACAAACAAACCCCTCACGCATTCACTTATTCCTCGACGACATCTCGGCGCATAGGCTTAACCTACTTTTCTCTCTTTCATTCCTTATACAATCTTCAACTCTTTTAAATCTGAGGTAATTCTTCTAAGCCCTGGTTTTTTTCTTAATTATTAATCTGTTGATATGATTTTTTGGCTGTGTTACGTGTTTTTGGGGGTTGGAATTTGATGGGTTTTATGGGATGTGAATATATATAATGAACTTTATGTTTGACTGCGTGGGTTGAGTCTTAAAATTGAGATCGATGGTTTAGTTTATAAACTTGAGTATGGGGATTGGATGATTTTGTTAGGTGAATTTGGGATTTGTTTGGTAACCTTGAGAAGTAATTATTTATGATGAATTTATTTATTTTTGACTACGCGATTGAGTCTTGAAATTGAGATTGAGTCCGGATTTATGTTGTGTTGGATGATTGTGATAAGAAATTTAAGTTAGTGATTGGATCTAGGGGGTTTGAATTGATTTGGCTTGGAGCTCGCCTGAAATGGATCGTTAATATTTGTATATTAAATATTGCTATAATGGTTCAACTTCATGAATGTTTTATTTCAGATCCTCTTTGAAATAAATATTAAGAAAATAAATTATATTGAACTGAGAAAATCGGATTTTTTTATTTTTTGGCAGTTAGTGATTTAGCCATTGTAATTTTAATATCTTGGACTTGTATAACAAATACATGAAAGGTTTTCCTGTAACTATTTCTTTCTAGGATGGTCAAGAATTTGAAGATGCAAGTACTTTATGTGATATTGATTTTGTAGACGGTGAAAAATTTGCTGCTGATGGTTTTTTTTGGGGATGCTTATTTTTACTGTGTACTTTTATATTCGCTGTGATGGTACATTGCCTTAGTATGTCAAGGTACAAAGTGAATTGAAGCTCCATAATAAACAAGTATGATATTTGATTGATGTCATGGTGAGTTGGTAACTGTATGATTTTGCTTCAAAAGTTTGTTTGAGACTTGCATGACTCGAAATATGAGGCTGTATGACAAATTTTTAATGAATCTAATATTAAATTGCCTGCTTGTATGGTCTCTTTTGATGAGATTATGTAAGTTAGTTTGATTGTTTCTTGTGAACTAGTATTTTTGTGAAAGAGAAAAGATATGAACGTGATTTGGATTTTGTATGCATGGGGAGTTTTTGGCAGTGTTTTTCATTGTCAAAATTACATGTATGTTTGGTTCTAAACAAATATATTGAGATGAAAAACTGTGGGCTTATTTTCTTGTAACGTTAAAAATCATTGATGAGTTGCTTACATTGTAGGTGTAAGTGTTTATATTCCTTTTTTTTTTAAATATCTAATAACTCAAATGTATGATTGCAGGTATTTGGCTGCTAAAGTTGCGGCATTTGCAGCAATCAAAGTGGAGTGCATTAAGTTCGAAGCTTCTTTTATGTCTGAACAGGCCTCTCAGTTTTTATCGGTAATTGGGTTGCTTGGAGAGTACTGTCCTCCATCAAAATATAAGTATAGTCATCCTGCTCACAGACTTGGCTGCATGCATCTTGAGCTCCAAGGATACAACATACATTTTCAGGGTTGCCAATTTATGCGTCCTTTTTCTTCTGGTAGTAACATTCATCATACTGAAGAAATACTCGTTGAAGAAGACCTGCTGCTTCCATTTTGATAAACTTGATATAGATCATTTCCCTTTTCAAGGACAAAATGGCTTTGCAAAATATTGGTGCTGGAAACAAGGATGATGCCTTTTACAGGTATAAGATGCCTAAAATGATAACAAAAATTGAGGGTCGTGGAAATGGCATCAAGACCAATTTGGTCAACATGGTTGACATTGCAAAGGCCCTGGGAAGGCCTGCTGCTTACACAACAAAGTATTTTGGCAATGAACTCGGAGCTCAATCCAAGTTTGATGAGAAAACTGGAACTTCCCATGTGAATGGAGCCCATGACACTTCAAAACTTGCTGCACTTCTCGAGAACTTCATCAAGAAGTATGTCCAGTGTTATGGTTGTGGGAATCCTGAAACCGAAATCATCATCTCAAAATCACAAATGATCAATCTCAAATGTGCTGCCTGTGGTTTCATTTCAGATGTTGACATGAGGGACAAGCTCACGACATTCATTCTTAAGAACCCTCCCGAGGCAAAGAAAGGATCGAAGGACAAAAAGGCGATGAGGAGGGCTGAGAAAGAGCGGCTAAAGGAAGGAGAAGCAGTTGATGAGGAGCAGAAGAAACTTAAGAAAGATGCTACTACCAAGAAGAAAGGTGTTTCTGGAGGTTCAAAGGATTCCACCAAAGCATCTAGCAAGAAGAAAGCCAATATTTCTGATGAGCAGCATTCTCCGACTGGTAGCCAGGCCGATGAGAATGAAGGGGGAGCTGCTGAGGACTCTGACGATGATGTCCAGTGGCAGACTGACACGTCTGCTGAGGCAGCTCGACAAAGTATTTTAGAGCAGCTGAATTCTGTCACAGCTAGCATGGTCATGATCTCAACCAATGAAGACGAGCTAAAATCAGGTAAGAACTCCCCAGCACGTGAAGAAAAACCCAAGGTTAATGGGAAAACTGTTAAATCTAGTAATGGTCATGCTGAACTTGTTGAGGAAATCAAGGAATTTCTGGATAAAGGTTCTTCTGCATCCCAGCTTAAGGTGTTCTTGGGTTCTCTCTCTGGTACTGATCAAGAGGTTGTTGATGCCTTGTTTGAAGCCTTGTTTAATGGGTTCGGAAAAGGATTCTCTAAAGAGGTGGTTAAGAAAAAGAAGTACCTTGCAGCTGCAGCTCAGGATGAGGACTCACAGCCGATTCTACTTCAGGCTATTGAGTCTTTCTTTGGAAAAGCAAGCCCTGAGGCAGTGAAGGAAGTGGGTTTGGTTCTGAAAGAGTTATATGATAATGATATGTTGGAAGAAGAGTTTATTGAGAAGTGGTATCAGAAGGGTTCGACTGGTAACAATAAGGCCTCCCCTATCTGGAAGAATGTCAAGCCATTCGTGGAGTGGCTGCAGAGCGCTGAGTCTGAAACCGAAGATGAGTGAGCAACTCCACACCGATGATTGCAAGGATTCTTTGTTTCTTTCACCTATCTAAGAACTTTTAAGCTTTTCAATTAGGTCCAGGTTGTTTTGAGTAATTTCTACTGGCAGTATTCCAGACACGTGTGTGTTTTCAGACTTTCTTGATGTTTAGTCTTGAAATAAGTAGGGAAGAAATATCAGGTGGGATTTGTTGCCTGCTGTTTTTTCCTCGTGTCTTTGTTGGTCTGTTATCATTGTCTTTATGGATTTCTACACATGTTGGGCTTGTTTTGATTAGTTGTTCTTTTTACTTTTCCATCCTTTTATTGACATGTTTGGTATATCAGTAATCCATTGGTTGAAATATTTATGGTTTGTTTGAGCTCATTTTTCGAGAGAATATATTTTGTAATAATAATTTTTCGAAGAATGTGTTGTTAAAAGTAGAAAAAAGTTTTGAATTTACATGTAAAATTATTGAATACTTTTACATGCATATTAAAATTTACATAATGTCACATGACACTCTATTATTTATTGGTTTAAAATACTGCTCTTTCATCCAACTTTTTTCCTACACACCATTTTTGATAATGGTTTATGTACATTTTCTATGCACAAGTAGTCAAATTTAAAATTATTTCATTGGAATAAAGTGATTGAAACTGTGTTTTTTTTTTTTTTTAAAAAAAAAATAAGTTTGTAAAGAATAAGGCCGATTTAGTTAATTGTCCTTTTGGAAAGGTATTCTCTTCATATTTTCACATCTCCTCCAGATTGCTAGTCATAGTTATTAGAACCTCCATTCGTTTAGCGATGTGCCGAATTATTGGGTGGATTGCTTAGTAATTGGCCGCAAATCATGCCGTCAAGTTTTAACAGTACTGACAATACATATCATAAGTCTTGTCAAGTACTTGAGACTTGACATTATCAACTATTAATGAAGAAGAATATAAAACTTATTTTCCAGTACTGCCTGCCAAAGTTCTCACATAAAACCCAATAGTAATAGGTTTCAAGAATAAGGGGCTACTTGGGAGGAAGGAGGGATTTCTTGAAGGCAAAAATCCTGTTCTGTTTCAGCCATTGATGAAGCTAGTGAAATAGATTTCAAGAGACTTATACAATGGCATATAGTACTCTGCAAAACAAAATTCTCTTGAGAAAATTTCGTTTGTTTAAAATTTCGAGTTATTTCAAGGATTTGTTGATGCGAAGCATGAGCCTATCATGCAAGGGATTCTCAAAGGTGGCAAAGGTACTTGGGTTTGATTCTCGGGTTAGATTTTAAGTGATAAAATGTTTGATTACGCATCTCATACTAGTTGACCACCGTGACAACTTTTGGGAGCTCTGCCATGGAGGAAAAAGGAAACATAAAAAAGGTCAGATTTATAGAGAGAGAGAGAGAGAGAGAGAGAGTATTTTGACAAATATTTGAACATAGTTATATTATTTCTTATTCACTCAATAATTTAACATTTCATGCGAGTACATGGTCTATATTTATCCTGTCTAAAGAATTGGCTTAATATGCAGGTATCACGATGTTATAATAAAGATGCATCTTGTTTAAGTCCATCGCAGAATTGGAACCACGAAATAGATTTCTTCGCATTTGATAAGTAGACTGAAATTGACATCTACAATTGGTATAATGAAAAGGTGAAATGATATAATCTATTCCATATGCTATATAGGCCAATAAAAGCAACTCGATAAATTTGAGTTCAAAGATACAATGATCAGCGAAAATACGACAAAAAATCCCTGAAAATAAAGCGGTTCCAAGACCAAACATTCCCCTTTCTGATAAGACTTGTAGTAATACATAGGATGATAGGACCAAATGTAAGAACTCAGAACACCCTTACATTCTCTTTTAGTACAAAATCCTTGACTGAAACAAAACTTTGTACATAAAGCATTGTCTGAATAGTATAATTAGGACCAACTTCAACTTTTTGCAGAGTTTTGCTCTGATTCCTGTAGAAAAACAAGCAATAGTCTTCCAATGTGAGCAATATATCACCATTTTCAAAAATTTTTAAAGCATAAACCATTTCATATGCAGGCCCTGCGAAATCTGGCACTTTGCTGATGATAAATTCTCTGATCCATGATTTCTTTACTCCATATTCCTTCATAACTGACATGACAATTTCAGAATCTGAAGTATTGTCACATAGGCATAGACAACCTGCGACGACTCCAAGGCTGTGAAGACTTCTTTTATGTCGTTCACCGGGAAAAGGAGGGGGGAATGGCTGAAATGACTCCTTTTCAACATCGAAACAAGAAATCAACTCAGAGCCCTCTAAATCTTGTATCACCCAATGAAGATTTCCATTGAAAAATGGACCGACAGAACGACAACTATACCCAAATGGAACGTCCCCAATGTCTCGCCATGAGTTTGTACCAAGGGTGTAAACATGGCACTCAGACCTTGAAATACTTACCCATGCCCCTGTTGTTGGATCATTGACACCCTCGTGGAAAATTCTTACAACCTTGTATTTTCCACTTACTGTGCTCAATCCAAACCCGTACGTGACTTGACTGGGATTTTCAAAGGGCCCGTCGAGTAATGGAAGGTCGACATACTCCCGTGTAATGGGATTGCATATGTATAGAGCATCGGATTCATGACCAAAATTGCGTAAACAAACCAAGCCATTGATGGAACCTACATGCACCGTTACACCATGGCTGATGCCAAGTGATACTGACACCTCAAATTTGATCACTGGATCAGAGTGAATATCATTATGGTCAAATTCGAAAAGCCTGCAAACTTCTCCGCCTCCTGGCTCATGTTGGAAGACACCAAGGCCAGGATTTGATTTGGAAAGATGCAACTTTGCAAACTCAGAAGTTGAGATTAGGCTGAGCCATTTCTTGCAAACAAGCTTGCAGTTTATGACAGTTACGGCAGGAAGACTCGAGAGAATTTCGACAATAATATGTGAAGGTAGATTCATCAAGAATCCCTCATCTCTCATTATAGGAGTTTTCTTGATTGTCCCTCTAATGATAATGTCAATTTGCCTATCAGGACAACATATATAGATTCTGCATCTTTTGGTGAAGTATTATACTTGGCTAGGTCAAAGATGGAAAGCTGAGACTTTTCTCTCCTCAGTTTTTTCTTGGACTTGAAGAAACGGACATTATTATATTCAAACTTGGATGGACAATATTATATTCAAACTTGGCTGCACGAATTGATTAATCCCTTAATAAATTAATAATAGTCTTACAGGAATTTACTTTCTGAAAAATCCAGCTTTGTCCTAATTTTCGTATCCCTGAAATTTGAGTCTTGAATTTTGCATTCAGTAGTTGTTAGCAAAATAAGTTTACTCTTTTAATTCAATGAAAGTGAACTGTAAAAGGCTCACAACTCGACCATGTGGCCAAACATTGTCACTGGATTATAGTGAAGATCATAGCGGTTGAGCTCCAGCTCGTCTTCATAATTGATGTATCCCACAGTTTTTTATCAGTGGTCTATTTGTGTTATTTGAGTTGAAAAATCAAAACTGTGGATCCTGTATTCCTGGACCATTGAAGCTTCTCACAGTACAGTATTTTGTTTTCACCAGAAACCAAGTCCAGATCCCTCCTGTGTATTAACTGTTGGTCATTCTAGGTTACAGCTAGCTGTGTCCGAACATGTCAAACCATGAGAACATTGAACTAGTCCGCCTCATTATTATTACAATGAGCACTCTATGTTAGTAAAACATCACACAATATTATATATTAAAGAAATAACAGAAAGAACAAAGAGGAAATTAAGTGAAGAGCATATTAGCAAACTGATGCTTGTACACAGTGTCCTTCAAACATATTCGCTTTCTCATCGTAAGGAAACTTAGTGCTCAAGGAAATGACATGTCAATAGGTTTGTTATTTTTAGTGCATAAACGCCGACAAATAATTTATTCAATTCCATTGTATTTCGGAAACTTATTTAGATCTTGTGCACTTATTTGGTAATGGACAAATATAGCCCTTGTTTGGTGGGATTAAAATCAGATTTTTAGTGAATTTTGATAGAAATTGATAAAATATATGGTTGAAAGTTAAGGAAACTATCAAATATGTGGTTAAAATTGATTGTTAATTTTGACTTAGATTAAAATCTAGATTTTAATTTGTACCAAACAGGGGCTAAAGTCTTAACGAGAGCGTTATCACGTGCATTGAGATTATTGCGCAGTTATTATTTCAAGTCATTGCTAAGGAGTATATTCACCAGCATCCAATTGGTTATGAACCTATAAACTACGCCTTAGGAAATAATTAAGGTCATTACAACTTACTCCTCACCCCTTTTGTTTCTCAATTATTATCAAATTAAGTTGCAGAAAAATATCGGATAGGAAGTCAAAATTTATCAAGTTAAAAGATTACATTTTGTTGTAACTAATTAATTTTTAATTTTGATCAATAGAAACTATAAGAATTGCTAAGTAAAGAAAAAAAAAAATCAATAATTTTTTGGGAAATGCTATGTGTACATAGTATTTCCCATAATGGACACATGGAGGCCCCCTATTAGGTGGCGCTCCATTATGGACACCCTTATGTTATGGACTATGGATATAACCTTAATTTTTTGCATAGTAATGTCTGAGGTATTAGTCATCATTTCCTGTATATAAACCATTCTATAATAATTGTACCAACAATTATTCCGGATAAATTCAACCTCAGATATGTAACATGTATATATGGAAATGCATGTTTGCAATATGTTATATCCGTGTAGAATCCATAAATCTAGCAAAAAGCTATTGTCGACGCCTTGTAGTGCTTGCTAAAAATCTGGCTTTGATCTTCTGGAGTTTAGCCACAGTTTCTTTCATGTCGATCCTTTCTTCAGGTGAATTGGTGGAACATTCCATTGCCAAACCAAAAATATATGCGACACATAGCTCCTTTGCAAAGAAATTCTCATCTGCTCTTTCAAGTAGACCGGGTGCCAAAACTTCAATTATCGAGTTTTCTTGTATTGCTTCGCTCACCTATTGCTTTAAGCTCATTTCTTCACCGAACATTTCATCTGTCGGTTTCTTCCTTGTAAACATCTCTAGCATCATTATGCCATAGCTGTAGACATCACTGCATACCTTCCCTTCTGATCCGTTAATGCATTAGACGTTCATCTCCGTATCAGTTGACAAAAAAATGATTTTGAGAATAAATAAAAAAATTATAAATTGATAATAAAAAAAATCGACAGTGAAAATTACCTGGTGCCATATACCCAATTGTGGCCAGGGTGTTGGTTTAAATCTCAGCCTCTTCTTCACTAAAAAGTTCAGCGATACCGAAATCACCAACACGTGCGTTTATATCTTTATCGAGTAGGACATTGCTAGGCTTTAAATCA
>CAIGRB010084213.1:54249-79807 GCA_903798255.1 Fraxinus quadrangulata | reverse complement strand
TTGATAATGTGACATACACAACGTTGATAAAAAATAAACATCCTAATGTAGGGTTCAAATCATTAATAAATTTTCGATAACAACTTTGTTCACAGCAGCATTATCAAAAGTAAAATTTCGAATCATGTTTTGTATACCATATTCTTGTATAATATCTTTTAAAACTAGGTATATGTTAGTAGCATTATGAGGATATTCTACACATTTAAGTGCAGTAATTCTTTTATTCATCATCCATATGTGATCAATGTAATGAGCTGTAGCAGTAATATAACTTTTTTTATTAACACTGGTCCATAAATCAGATGTAAACGATATAGCACTAGTAAAAGTTTTAAAACTTTCAATACTAGTTTGTTTTCTTTTGTTATATAATTTTATACAGTCAGAACGAAGAGTATTTCTACAAAAATAAGAATACCTGGGTTGAAGATAAATCTGCACAAGTCGAGTCAAATGTACATACTTTATCATCATAAGCGGTATCTCTGCTACAGTCACGTATGCTGCCATTCCTTTATGAAATCGTTCATGTGAATATACAAAAGTGGAAAGAGTAGAATTAGAATCGCCAAACGCTAGTTCAGTCTGTTTTGAATCATAACTGACTGGTTTGGTTTTGCAACTTTGTAATAGGTACCTATTTAAATGCGTTGTGCTTGAACCGGGGCTTACAACTAAGTTCTTTCCCCCAGTAATTGCAACACGCCTTCCAAATATCAACTCCATTTTGTACCCCAACTTTTTTACGTGATAATGTTGCCAACAATCCGATGATTCTTTTTTCGATCTTTTGATTTCAAGTACTTCATCTTCTTCGATATCCTCCAAATTAATTGAAAATTTTTGAGATGCATCGTTACCGTATGGAGTACTCGAACTCCCTTTAAACTGATTAATTTCATCGCTATTAAAATCCATCTATGGATATTATAGCAAAGAATATCAAATATTTGAGTAACATAAATTGATAGAGTAAAGAAATTGGAGAATGAAATTAGAATTGAAAGTTGAAACTCAACGAAATTGGAGTAAAAAAATTGGAGATTAATTGAAGTAAATTGTTATGAAGTTTCAAAACAAATTTCAAGTATTTATAGCAAAAAATGTATCCATTTTTTCAAAATTTGAATTTCAAATTGGCAGCGAAAAATAACGTGAAAAAAACACTTAAAAAACTGTTATAGCAGACAGCTATGACAAGGCATGTCATAGCTGCCTGTTATGACAAAGCAGCTCATAGTTGCCTACACGCTGGCAACTATGAGCTGCTAGCAGGCAGTAACAGTTTTTGCAGGCAGCTGACTGTAATTATTATTTTATTATTTTTTATTATTTCCCGAGCCTGAGCCGGAATGGCTAGTTGCCTGGGCCTGCCCGTGTGGTTGGCTTGGGCTCGAACCGATTCCGAAAAATGAGGCTCGGCCCGAGCCTCGGCTCGGTGCTCATGGGCCGCGAGCTGGCTCGGGCTTCCTAGCCGTCTTGACATGGCTAGAATACAAGCGATGTTTCAAGTGCAGCTTGTTGGTCAAGTTCTTTGTCATGCAAAGTTACTCCAACTTCAACCAGAATGCAGCTGCACTCTTCTCTTTGAGAACATGTTGAAGAATTTGATTTGAGAGACATAGATGAATTTGAGATTAAGCTTTCCAATCCCTACGCCACTTCTCATCCCTCGTCCAGATAGTAGGCAGTCTATCAAAGCCAAGCAAGGCTTCCTCCAAATTCATCTGCGCTAACACCGATCGCATCTTCACTTGTTATAACGTAAATATCGTGTTTCTATCCAACAATGGAATGTCATACTTCATTGTCGCCATGCGGAACTATCAACCTTGCGCTCTGATACCACTTGTTATGAATTTCGGATCACAAGATTATGAAGACAATGAAATAAAGATGAAAAGAACAAGAACACAAGAAATTTAGAGAATGAGCATCCACTATAAAATCAATAACTTTGTGTTTATAATATCAAGATTTCAATAACCAATTGAAATATAGGCTCTCAAGATTGTTTTTCTCTCAATTCTCTCAATATTAGAATGTTATCATAATGATACAAACCGTGACATATATATATAGAGGAAAATCCTAAGATCAGGTTGTAGTAGAATAAAAGTCCAAAAACTCGTCAAATAGACAAAATGGGCTTGGGGAGGAAAAAACTGTCGCTCGAGCGGCAGACCAGCGAAGGTCGAGCGACAACCCCTCGCTCGAGCGAGGGTAAGGTCGGACGACGAAATCTTGGGTTGCTTCGCTTGAGCGTCCAGCTAGCGAAAATGCGGCGATTTTTTCTTTCGGTCCATAATTTTGATCTCTTCAAAACCATCTTCAAAACCACTCCAAATTAGACTTCAATACCCACTAGAATTTGGGTCAAACCACAACAATACCAAATTTATATATAATAACTGTATGTGTTGTAAATCTAGGCATAGTAAGTAACGACTAGCAAGTGGTATGGTTGTGCATTGTTAATGTTTCAGATCCTATAAAAACTCAGCCAAACAGTAGATCTCACCGGGACCTACTAGATGACTGTGGTGGCACCGTGGAGATAGTCAAATGGAGGGGAATACACTGGAATTGGAAGGGAGGGATAGAAATAACAGCGTCAACTCGAGTTGTGTTGGAGGTGGAGCACCACATTATATTACGAGGTTCACAGTTGCGTGTAGTTAAAGTGGTTGGTTGGTTGTGCATTTTGTTCGCTAAGGTCACAGATTCATAATTTGGTGAGCAACAAAAATTGTTACTTGGACCCATTCTGAGTACCCTAAAATTAAATCCTGTAGGCTATAATTATTTTACAATTGCACGTTGGTACACAAAACTCGACACAATAATAAGAACATTTTAGTGTACTAATTTGTCATTATTTTGGGTGGTAAGACGTGATTGATGGAGTCTAAAAAAGAGTTTTAAGTCATTTTACTTGATAATTTTGCCCACCTATTTTATAAATGCAGTAGATAATTGGATGTAATAATTAACTGTTTATTAAACATTTCAATGAAAGATTGACATGTGACATTCCTTCAAAGAAATGGGCAAAATATTTTTGCTAGCATGATTGCTAAAAAAAAATAGGACAGATGTCAGGCTTCATCTGCTGCTTCTAGTTGGAAATAAGCTCATGTTTGACAATTATTATTTCTAGTTTTTTTTTTTTTTACATGTTCATTTTTAACCACGCTTTTATACAATGAAATATTTCCCACATAAATCAAAAAAAAAAAAAAAATTCCCACTTTTAAAATATATTCTTCTAAAAATCATTATTCATGGTTCTATTTTGCTCGAATAATGATTGTCAAACCGAGGCTAAATAATCTCTCCACAAATTACTATCCTTAATAGATTAGAAAAGATTATTATATAAATGAAAAGAATCTTTCAACAAAATATGTTCGTCAAATGTTTTTAAAAAAAATATGTTTTTCTTTAAATTTTTATTAGTCGATCTAAAATTCTATGTTCGCAAGTCAAATTCTAGAAAGTTACGAATGTTAAGGTCAAAGTAATAATTTTATAAAGTGATTATATTGTTAACACAACTTCTATTTAATACATCACATTTTAATTGCCGTTAAGTTTCTTAATTTTTGTTCATTGTAGCAATTATTTCCTTAACTTTTTTTATCGAATTTTTTTTTTCAACTTCTATTAATTAGTATGTTTATCCTTGATGATGATTTATATCAACAAATTTTATTTTCATACTTTGAAATAATAGAAAAAATGTGTTAGCTAATGAAAAACTTGAGGATAAAAATGGCATGAAAAATTGTTAAGAATAGAAATGTCATAAGAAGCAAATATTATGAACATTATGTGCAATTAAAATATGGTGCAAAAAATAAAAATTATGATGGGAATATAAGTTTCCTTTTATAAAAAACTTGGAATGACTTTTGGAAGCATTAATTTTGCAATTATAATTGAAGGTCGAGAGCATCTTGCTATTTTGACAATAATTGATGACCGGGCGTGCAATTTCCCCCAAATAGAATTGATTGATTACAAATAATGTCTCTCATTTTGTAAGGATATTGACATTAGGAAAGTAATGATAGAACTTACCTAATAGAACTAAAATCCAATGGACAAAACAAAATAATATATATTTTCCTAAATCAATGGCATAGGAATTAACACTTCCAACAACGTCTATTGACATCTACACCATACGCAAAAAGACAATTGCACAAGAAGACGACGACGACGACAACGATAATAATAATAATAATAATAATAATAATAATAATAATAATAATGCTACACTGTACGTATTATTATTTAGTAATACTATGTATTATGTAACACTAGTAATGTTTTAGTATGCGTTTACATGATTTAGATCTATCGTTTAATAATAAATAATGTTATCTAACACCAATTCACATAACGTGATAAATTCAACTAAATATGAAATTATGTAATTCATTAATTGAACATATAATTTAATACCACTAAATCTAATTATATCGCTTAAATTAATATTAAATATCAGTGATACTAAATAACATTACTCTTTAATAGTATCATGTTTATGTTGCTTTAACTAAACGCCATAAATTGCGTCACTCGGAGCTATCATTTAATTAGAGCGTTAGCCTAACTAAACATAATAAATAGCAATTTTTTACTCAAAAATTTATTTTCATCTTGCATTTAATTTTACTTATAAGATTTTTAGTTATGGCGTAATTTTTAGCTTATAAAGAATTTTTTTTAATCAATGTATTTTTATTTACAAGTTAATTCCTCCAGAGTTGAAATTTTTATTTAATTTTTTTACCCTGATCTCATATTTGTTTCAGTTTTTATGTTATATTAATTTAAGTAAATCGTATTTTTGTTAGTAACTTGTAACCGTGATTTTTTTTTTTTTTTTAAACAAAATGCAGCATAATTAAATATTAATAATTTGAAAATGGATCCAAAGAAATACAAAATACACCAGTTCGTGTAATTTAATTTCCTTCGCACCTCACGTCCTTTATTCTGAGTCCGACTCCATGTTTCCCATTGCCTTCAATCCTCGTGGTCTCTGAAATAAATAAATAAATATATATGCCCAACTCCTACTCCAACCAAATTATAAATAATTAAATATAATTTTAAAAAAAAAAATTTGAATACCTTCTTTGTGACCTTTTTCTCTCTGACCTCGTATCTTTCTAGAGTCAGGTCACATAGCCATGCCCCTGGACTTACCAACTGCATAAAAAATTTAAAATTACTCATAAGTTTGACTTAATTTGAACTAATTCACTCATTTTAACAATACTCTTTCTTTACTTGTTCACGTAACCAAACACGTGTAGTGGTTGATTCTTCAAGAGATATATAAAGCCCAAAGAAAATTGGATTAAATTATCAAATAGGGACTGACTTAATGATAATGATTGATTAATACCAAAAAATAATTGTGTACAGTACAATACGGTTCTGCTATTTCGATATACTTACAAGTAAAAACAAAGTACAGAACCTTGTTTTGTAAATTTTAATTTAAATCAAAATCAATAATTAATTTTAACCACATATTTCATTAGATCCACAACTTATCAACCATATATTTCATTAATTTTTGTTAAAAACTTGATTTTAATCCCATCAAACTTGAGATAGAGGTTGTTGAGCCAAACGATCTTTGTGAAGCTTGGCAACATTAATATTTTTATCGACCATCAGTAATGAATAATACTATTTAGCCTCATTAAGGCCTTGTCTGACAGCACTTTTTGTCAAAATTAAAAGTAATTTTCAGTCCGTTGCCAAAGTGAAGTGTGAGAGAGAAGTCCAAAATTGCGTCTAGCAACGGACAGAAAACGACTAAAAATCTGGGAAAAAGTGCTGTCAGGCAAATTCTAAGATTATAACTCCAATTTATATAACACTAATATAACATTAAATTATAAGTACAATTAAATGAATTATTTAATTTCACTTTTCATTTAGATTATCAACTAAAATAATATAGATTGATGATAAAACCACGTTCTTAGCAACGAAATTTCAAGCAAATCAATAAAAAAAGAGAATACGTGTATGCCACTTGGTCGCCCTTCCTTACGCATAGCAATTGATTGTGCCAAGACAACGTTACAGGGCCCACATCACCGTCACTACCACCCTTCAATTTTTATTTTTATTTTTTAACTCTCTCATTAAAATATCCAACTCTTTTATTAATCCTCTAAACCTTTAATATATTTCCCTATTATTTAATTTAATTTTAATTTAATACACCCTACTTTATTCCTGATCCAACTCGTACAGTTCTGGGTGAGGGCTAATGGAACTCCTAAAAGTTGTCCCCAAATGCTTTTGCTTTTTGTACAAAACATGGCTACAGTTATTATAATTTATTGTTCAATACTGTATTATTCTTTGGAAAGAAAAGGTCTAAATATTACCAAAATTAAGATCGTTATTAATTACTATGAAAAATATCTCACATTCGATTTTGGTATGATAACTTTCCCTATTGAATCACAAAAATATGGACAGATTCTGGTAAATTAACAAGAAAAAAAGTAGGAGAGAAAAACTTACATTGAGAGCTCGCTGAATGAACTTGGCTCTTTTCTTGGGTCTTTGTGGGAGCTTGGAACCTTTAATGGCCATGAAATCCTCTTCTTTCTCCTTGTTTGTCAAGGCAATCACAAATTTAGGCGGCCACACAGATGGGGGGATCATCGCGTCACTTCCCGACGATCCACCTTTCTTGCCGTCTTGGGGTGTCTCCGATGACGTCGACCCACCATCTACGCCGCCGCCGCCGTGATGGTTGTCATTATTCTTCTTATTATTATTATTGTGGTGGTTGTGGTGATTACTGTTATTGTTGGAAGTACCTTTTTTGTCCGGGGAAGTCACCCCCCTAACACCACCGTTGCTTTGTCCCCTCATACCAATTGAACTCTCAGAATTCCTAAAACACAGATGGAAACAATAAACAAAGTCAAAACCATGTATCCAGACATAAATAATTAACAATTAATTAATAAAAATTAAAAACTTTTGCATGGGCAAAGAAGAAATTACTGAATAATGATAATAATACTGTTTGTGGGGTAGTCAAGTCTGGATGATTCGCAGGTGAGGTTACGCGTAGAAAAATGGGGAGTAGTTAAGATAGGACAGGGTGTGGTTCTAATTTGGGTCAGCTGCTTTTAATTGATCACTCGTTACTTTTTGTATGGAGAAAAAAGGGTGATGGTGTTTTGTGAACCACTGGATTAAGCCTACGCAATTTACAAGTCCTATTCTTTAAATTTGGATCTAACAAAATACATTGCATTAGAAAGGAAAGAAATGGGGGGCCCACTTTTCTATCCCCGCCCAGCTACAGTGGGAATCATTTCCTAGTAATATTATATTAAAGTGCAATAAATAGGAGGTATAAAAAACAATTTTGGGTATTTACTACTTTTTACCAAGAAATGAACAGAAGGATGAAAAAATTATCTTAACTGGAGAAAAAAATAAAAACAGGATGAATACTTAGTCTAGCCTAGTCAAGGTCCTTTACAAATATTATTCTATTCTCTGGTAAACATAACAGGGTAATGGGAACTCATATATTCATGCACCCATATTCAAGTAAAATATTACGCCTGTTTGCTATTACTTTTGCTTTGACTTTTACTTTTCATAGAAAACTTTTGGAAAAAAATATTTTTAATTTTTATTTGAAAATTAATTTTTAAAAACACTTTCTATTCTTAGTCTAGCCTAGTCAAGGTCCCTTTACAAATATTATTCTATTCTCTGGTAAACATAACAGGGTAATGGGAACTCATATATTCATGCACCCATATTCAAGTAAAATATTACGCCTGTTTGCTATTACTTTTGCTTTGATTTTTACTTTTCATAGAAAACTTTTGGAAAAAAAATATTTTTAATTTTTGTTTGAAAATTAATTTTTAAAAATACTTTCTATTCTAAAAGTGCTTAGAGGATTAGCTTCCTCTAAAAGTTCTTCAAGAAAACATTTCTATAAAATTAGCAAAACAAATCCAAATGCTGTTTTTTTACCTCAAAATCTCATTTTGGCTTTTCAAAAGCCATGCGTTTCGCATGACTTTTGAAAAGCTAAAAATAGCTTTTGAACCCCGTTTAACTAATTTTATCAAAACAATTCTTGAAGTTAAAAAGAGCTTTTGGAGAAAGTTGGCACAATATAATTTCCTCTAAAAGCACTCTCAAAATACGAAGTTTCTTTAAATATTAATTTCCAAACCAAGTTTAAAGTAGCTTCCTCCAACACCTTTTTTTGAATGCAAAAGCCACGCAAAACGAAACCTAAATCTTCTCTTTATCTTCTTGCAATGAAAAATCAAACTAAACTACATAGCCCTCATCTGATCTGATCTTAAACTTACAACCCCAAAAATAGTATTGGCCAAACATGGTATTGGATTTTAAATTCATAACATACTCGATCTATATAAAAAATAAAAAAATTGACAAAAGTATTTAGCCCTTCACTTGCACATTGGATCCAAACCAAGATTGATTTAAGAAAAATCGAATCCCACAACACAACAATTCAAATCCAAATCCCCAGTCATCTCATCACCAACAATTCAAATATACACACACAACAAAAATAAATAAGAGGAATTACCTCAAAATTCGATGGTGATGATGAGACGGAGAAGACGGACGTTGTTGGCGTAGATTCAAATACACATTTTTATTATTATTCTGTTGATTTGAATTAGCAGAATCCTTCTTATTCAGATCCGATCTAATGACCCGGGTTGTGGTCCGATTAACCCGTGTGGCAGCCTCATTATTGCTGTGCTCTTTCCCCTGGACCTTCATGCACCGTAGCCTTTTTCGATTCCCCCACTGCAAAAATAAGTCTGACGACGTCGTTACGCCTGACTTTGACTCGGATCTCTGTAACAGTCCTCCGTCTCTGTTGCTGATGGGATTACTCCTCTCCATCTCGCCTTTCTACACCTGTCGATCACGGAGTCAGCAACTGTTCTGTAAATACTGCTTAAATTTTTAATTTTACTGCCAATTTAAAATAAGTGGAAACTAGAACAAACAAGATAGAAATACTTGGGGAGTTATTCTGACTTCAGAAATAAAACGGAATATTTTTATCATTTAATCTGAAGATAATTGGAAGAAAATTACATTTCTGAAATTAGAAGATAATTTCTGGTGTATTCGAAGAAGATAATGTTTTGACAGGATCTGTACCAACCAAAATGGATGAAAAATAATGTAGTTAAGATTTCAGCTCAGGAATTTTTGGTGAAAAATACAAAGAAACGTTTCGGAGATTGAAAAGTATTCAGTACAACAGAGGCTAACTTAAGAAATTTTGGAAGAAGAAGATCAGATGATCAATAGAGAATTGTTCACAATCAGAACGAGGACGATACAAAATGGGAGAAATTGAAAAAAAAAAATGGTGAGAAGAAGGTACTGACAATTTGATTGCAGAATTCCTCCCGGAAAAATCAGAGAGATGAAAAATTGGTAAATCTTGGTGAGAAAAGGGTGACAACAACTTGAAGAAATAATTCCAAGGCGAAAATACCCAAAAAGATGAGAATGGAATTTTGACGGTCTTCAAACGTCAATCGCCCTTCATTACCTGAAATAGATTTAATTCCTTTTCCTGTTCCTCACAGAGAAACTGTGATTCTTTCCTCAATATTCGAACAATCGGTGAAACTTGGTACTGAAAAATCAATGTGAAGAACACCAAAACAGGGTGGGTAATTTATATAAGATATTTGCAGAGGCTGATGAACTCCCAAAATAGAGCCCCCTGAATCTGCAGTACAAAAAACAGAAATTTCATGAGAAACAATTCAAACCGAACTTTTTATAGTCTGATCTTTGCTGAGATGGCAGGCTTTCATACCTTATATAATCAAAACTTTGGTTCCAGAATCAAAGGTTATCCTTCCGCAAATGACCCTTAACAATGGTGCGTTCACAACAAATTCTGTTGATCCAAGTCCTTTGGCTCCTAAATCTCAAGGCAGATAAAGATTTTCCGATGAAATGTTAACGAATCCGAGCTCCACCTTTCAGTTCTTGTAACCACGATCTTACCAGTCCTGAAACTGATTCCCAATCTCCCAGAAATCTACCTGTCAAACCAGAATTAAAGACAAAAATTATATAATCGCAAAGAATATCAAATGAAACACACCAGAACAGAACAACAGTTCCGATTACGAATATTTCTCATATCTAATCGAAGTGCGTCAGTTTCTCACAATCCGCTAATGAAATCAAACTTCAGTATTCTTTGAAAACAACTCCAATCCACTTGAAAATGCTCCTGCGATTCAAAAACAAACAAATCGTTCGAGTAAATTCCATAATTAAACTCAAAAACTGAAAGAGTAAATAATCTCGAGAGTCAGTTTCTCACAATCTGCTAACGATATCAAACTTCAGTATTCTTGAAAAAACAACGCCAGTCTGTTCCAAAATGTGCCTTCGATTCAAAAACCAAACACAAATTCCCATAATTAAACATCCAAATTGTAGAATAATTAGTTATTGAAGAAAACTTCAAATCATCAGAAAATTAATCTTTCACCGCATTTCCACTCACCAAATTCTCCCAAAGCATTATTATCTTAATTTATGAGAAATGCAAAACTAGAGAGAGAAAAGTCAGAGAGAGAGAGAGTTTTCTTCTTCTTCTTCTGAGACAAGAGAGACACTCTCTTTTCCTTTCAAACCCCCATTTTTTGTACCCTCCCGTTTCCTGTTCTCACTCTATTGATCTCTGACCGTTGAAAGGAAATCGGACGGCCACAATTTCTTTCGAGTAAACCGTCGAGGTCGCTACGTTACGGCATTATTGTGTCCCATAAACACTGGATTTTACTTCACGACGTTAACTCATCAAACGGAATCTTTTGCGCTGTTAGGTTGCCGTTTATATTTATTTATTTTATTCTTATTTTTTTAATTTGGGCATTTCTTGCAAACCGGTGCTCAGGCGCTTAGCATGTGACTAACTTAACCATGAGTTATTATTGAACCCGGGTTAAATGAATATTAGGTTGATGACGTCATAAATAAAATTATGCGGTAAGGTCTTGACTTTGACGAGCTTATCAATAGAAGAACGTAATAGGTTGGATTTGAGTGTTGACAAATTTTTGAATTTGAAAATTGGAATTGAGAGAGACGTAGCAGAGTGGAGAAGGAAGATTAGAAAAATAAGAAGGAATAGGGAATCCGACCCGTTCGATTGTATGCCCGCTTTTTAACAATGGCCACTAAAATTAAATTTGAAAATGATGTTGCATTAATAAAGCCCAAACAAGTTTTTTCCTATTAAAGTTGTTTTGGATTAAGTTTAAGGGGATTGAGAAATTGTATCGAGCAATGTTATGTCTATGTTTGATAATCATTATTTGAATTTTTTTTTTTTTAACATTTTCATTTTTAATTACATTCACACAATAAGATGTTATGTACGTAAATTCAAATTTTTTTTCCAACTTTTTAATTTCACATTCATTTAAAAATCACTATTCAAAATATTATTTTGATCAAATAATAGCAATCAAACGGGGGGCTATATAACACTATGATAGTAAAATATCACTTTGTTTGGTAGCATATGATAAATTCAATTAAATAAGTTACATAACATTATATTTAATTGGACTTATTATTTAATATTAGTTACATGTCACATATGGTGATATTTTAACACCTGATAATGTAGCATGATTCAAGAAAAGGAGTAATGTTATTCATTTTTAATGGGGTTACAGTACTAATTTAGATGATCATACTTGTCCAATCAAATGATTCGTGTGACAATGCATTTAAATTGATTTATCATTTAATGTCATGCAATTATCATCTAAACTAGTACTTAGCCCTCGTGCCGACATTTTCTTCCTATGCACATAGCACAACTCTACTGAAATTCCCCTTCTTAATTCTTGCATATTAAACTTCAAAGGAGCATGTTGTGGTGCCAATTAAAGTTTAATACCTTTCTTGACAGCTTCCTCACAATAGGGGTGGGGATAATTTTTCTTTTCTTTTTTAATTTATATGAGTCTCGCGTGGTTCTTACCACAATGTGAGAGGATGTCAATAAAAGTGTTAATTTTTTTCTGACAAATTAATTTAATTGAAAAGCCACTTTCATTTTGAAAAAGACCATACATACAGGGCCAAGGGACTGATGGCAATGTAAAAAAGTCCTGTACGCATGGCACTTCTCTTTGATTTTTAGCTTCTCTTTATGCTTATAAATCTACTATATTCATGTTACCGACCTACGTAGAACTTGTTGCTGCTAGTGGATAATGGATATACAAATATTATATGTACCGCTTTAGGGTTATGCTATGTGAATCATGACATAACGGTATCCATAATGGATACATGGAGGCCCCCTATTGGGCGCTTCAACAGGGGGCCTCCACGTGTCAATTATGAACACCATTATGTGAAATGTTATGTACACATAGCATTTTCCATGGAGGATACTGGGATGCCATTCACTAGCGATGGAATCGGAATTTTAACTCCCGAATCGGTAACGACGGATCCACCATTGTTCGAATCGGTGAAAACTGAATCGACGTCGTCTGAGAAATCGGAGAGCTTTAAGGATCAAATTCATGGTTTTGCTGAGGCGTGGGCTGAATTGATGACCGAATTGGGGAAAGCGTGTAAGGATGTAGTGCAACAGACACTTTTAACTAAGGGCTCTTACATTGTAAAGAAAACTAAAGGACTGCTAAACCTGGTTTCGGGGAAATTGAGGTTTCTAAATGAGTTCTCGCCGGAAATTTGCAATCCCGTGCACGCGTGGTCGGTGATTTTCTTTGTTTTCATCCTTCCCAATTTTGGGGGTTTCGCAGTTGAAATTAGTTGTTAAGATCACTGATTTAATTTTTTTCTCCAACAGCATAAATCATTCCCATCAGTCTTCTGTGATATAATCAAGAAATGTTAATGGCTTGGCTGTTTTTTCTCTCTCCATCTTTCAATAATTTCACATTATGTATTGTATGATAAAATTTTATGTCAACTTATAGTTTGATTGATGGATCAAAGGGAACCCATCCTAGAGAAATGAAACAAGTCCAGTGATTTGCTTATTTATTTATTTATTTATTTATTATTATTATTATTTTGTTTAATGTGCAATAAAAAATGGATTTATGTGTTTTTATGCTGTTACTTTTTGGAATTAATCCATATGTACAGCATGAATTTTCATAGAATTTCTACAGATGAGTCACATGGTAAGTGGGCCCCGCGTGAATTTGGAAGAAGATGGGGTTGGGTGAGGGTGCAGTGGGAGTTGGTACTGGAATTGGAATTGGAATTGGAGTTGAGATTGAGATTGAGATTGGGAAAAAAATTAAAATTTTATTAATTTGGAACTATGTATGGTACAAATAAAAGTTTGTGGTGTAATTTGTAAAAATAAAAATAAAAAATTTGGCCACACTTGCAATTATTTCTTTTTAATTTTGACATTTTTTTAAAACGAAATTGGATGGTAGGAGGTGGATCGTACTTTAAAGATGACGCGCGAGTATTTTCGTACCTCAAAGGGTCTTTGGCACCTCAAGTTTCATACATGGATATTTCCCGTCAATTCCAAAAGGTGGGGTATTGTGCCAATAAGGTCTTTGTAATAATAAATTTTTTGAGAATATGTAGTTAAAATGTACGGAATTTTTTTGAGTTTATATGTAAAATATTTTATTGTGAAAATATATATTTGAAAATAAGTTTGAAAAAAAAATACTAACAAGCTTTTAAATAATGATGATCAAATATGGACTGAATAAGATCTAGTTATGCAAATTGGAGTTAGGGAATATATTCAATCGAGATTTTATAGACTTTCACAAATGGGTGATTTTTATTAATTTGACTTTTTGTATATTTTCATAAAAGACTTTTAAAGACTTCAAAAAAAAAAAAAAAAGTTGAGCTAAATTGCTATGTTAAGTAATATCTTTCTGAACTTCTTACGTGTACAAATCATTCAAAACACGTGCAATAAAAAATAGAGTAGTAAATTATATTTCTCATATCAATAAAAATATTTTTAAAAATATAAAAAAATTAAATCACTTTCATTAGATTAACAAATAATCTAAATACCAAAATAATTAATAACATTTTAGTAATGTTCAACAAAACTCAACAAATATTACCAACGTCACTATGTATATTAGCTATAGTAGCCCTCCGTGGATTAGTACCCTCTTTTTCTTATTCACTAGAAAAATGGTTCGATTTTTTCATTTTTTTTTTCTGACAAATGTGACGAAGTTTCATTTTTGAGTTCAGCTGACTAGAATGACATTTTTTTGTGAAAAATTTTGCCTAATCCCACACAAGCTAGCACTAGCTTCGCTTCTGTACGATATAAAAATAGAGGAACTATTTTTAAAATAATTAACCGTGATTTAAATATACCTAATATCATTTTAATTATGTTCCTCAAGGAAGCCTGGCGAATATTAAACGACTCATTTGCATTTTCAAGATCACGACATTGACCAACAATAGCTTGACGTTCATAACGGACACCTCGAAGAGAAGCTAAGAGCTGACATTGATTTTAAAATCCACAATCTATTACAAAAAAATTACCAGGACATAAAATACTTGTAGAATTAGTAAGTAAAGTATACAAATGTATGATCATGATTAAAAGTTAAAAAAAAAAAAAAGGATAAATGTCGTTATAAAATCATAGAAAAATTATATAACTACAGAGATAAATTTAGTTGTAAATCATACTTTTTTAAATCACATATTATTTATTTATCATGAATTACCTTTTTTATCGGTTATAATTATCCAAATAAGGATCACAAAGGCTCTTCATCTCACCTCACTCCACTCTACCACTTCATCCAGTTAGCACTATGCAAACGTCACTATCACCTCACCACACTACTATCACTGCCACCACATGCACCAACAATTACCACCATTGCCTCCACCTCCACCTCTACTACCAACCAACCTCACAGTAAGTACAACCAGAGATGTGATGCTACTGCCGTAACATCACCACCACCACCATCACAAAATATACCCAGATGTGCACCACCCAAATTGTAGACTGCAGCACCCAACCACTATCAATAGACCACCATCGTCATCAAGTTTGGGATTTCCTTGATAACATCCTAGAAATTATGTTCTTTAGTGCCAATTGATTCATTAGAACGAGTAATCTTGCCAGTAGTACGAGCAATTTTACCCATAACATTTGATTGGATACTTTTAGGATCAGATGAGTTAGATTTTTCTTCGAACTCAATTCTATTTCATTTTTGAATTGATGGGAAACCTCTGTCACTTATAGGCTTATGTGGTAATGGTTGAGTAGAGTGCCCAAGTGATAGTGGATAATAAAAGGTCTTGTTTATCATTTTGTATAAATGACTCACTATCATGATCATACATACAATTATATATGAATAATGTGTATAATGCAGAATTTAAAATTACTAATGAATTAAATAGCAACAAGTCACTTTTTAATTATTTTCTAGATGATTAAACATGCAAGTCATTTTAATCATAAGTTTGAATACCACATTTTATATGATCAATCAATAAACAAAGCGAAAGCAGTAAATCAACATCAAGATGATCATGGAGAAACCCAACTGAAAAAAAACTTAGAGCACTTTGCGAGTCAATCCATTATAAACGATTTTAACAGCTTACAGTATATCAGACTAAACGATCCGTACTATATGATCTCCCGACTGCACTCCTTACAGCTCTCCTTAGATTTTGTGCTTCCCTACACCAATTCATAGCTACTGTTGCCAAAGCTCTCCGTGGAATTTGTTACCATGCAGCACTCCTAGTCTTGTGGAATCGTCTATCTCTCGTGGATCAACCAAGAACACCTTGTTCTTCATAAACGGGAACTCCAGTCAACTTCCCTCGATCTTCAGAACTTTGACTAGATGTAGAGGAAAGACAGTTTGGTATTTGGATTATATAAACGATATTTTTCTCACCAAAATAATCAAAATAGACGAATGTTGAAATATAAAATAGAATGAATCTCTCACAAATGAAATTCTCTTAATGTTCAACCTTAGCACTTTTCGTACAGATGCATTTTGGTATATATATATATATATAGATTAGGAAACGAATGGATCGGGTAAAAAACTTTTAAATTGCGAAATAATTTTTTTTCGAATAACCACGTCGTTCGAGCGAGGGCTCAGCGACGGTTGAGCGACAGTATGTCACTCGAGCGAAGGAGGGGCCAACAGTTCAGTGATGATGTTTCTGCTTTTGTAACTCGAGTCAAACCTTGGCGACAGTCTAGCAAAAATCGACGTCGTTTTCCTCCTTTTGCCATTCTCGAACCCTAGACCTAATAACTTTATTTTCAACTATTTGCACATTACTCATTGACTTTTTAAATATAGTACAATTCAATCCTTTTGTTTACAAAATTGTCAATTATAAAACATCTAAAACCTAACAAACTCCCCCATTAGGCATTATGTGACAAAGCTACTAACTAAGTCAAGGTAGTAATAAAAAATAAAGTACTCAAAATCTATGACAAAATGACTGACTTGAACAATTCCGCAGTTTGATCAGCGCATGTTTCCTGAAACAAATAATTTAACACTAAGTGTAAAATGTGTGAAAAACAGTTCAAACAGTTTATATAATTTAGGCAATTTATGAATCAATTAGACTTGTTCATTTTTAATATGTATGCTAAATCAAGACGTAGTGACAATGCAACCCAACATGCCACGAAGATACATCGATACTACTAAAATATCAAACTTAATTTAACATAATTGAAATAATCAAATCAAAATCAAANTTAAGTAACCATATGTATTTGAGAGGCATATTGTATGCCAACAACCAAACCAAAATTTTTTGATTGGCACCGCAATCTGAGAATTGTTCTCAGGCATGAAAAATTGGTTGTCCTTGAGTAGCCATTTCCAAAAACACTTGTTTAAGAGGTGGCTGCTATAATAAACACAGTGATGATGATAGTACTGCAATATGTGTGATGTTTGCAACTATGTCACATGAATTACAAAAGCAATATAAGAATATAGATGCTAACACATGATTTTTCGTCTCAAGGTGTTGAATAATGAACAATCACGTGTGGAAAAATATGAGATTTTCTAGCAACTATACCGGTGCATAATGGCAGATGAATATCTTCAACTATTATAGACTTGGTTCTGCAATCTCTGCCAGAGAGTTATTCATAACTAATTATGAATTTAATATGAATAAATTCGAATGCACACTTATTGAGTTGATGAATATGCTTAAGACTGTTATACCCAATATCTATATTTGTAATGGGTAAATCTTAGTCATAGATTCTTTTAGGGAAGTCTAAAAGATGCTTTGGGAAAGCAACCAAGATGGCTAAAACAGTTAAAGTGAAAAGGGACAACACTAAATCTAATAACCCTTATTATCATTTTGCAATGATAGGTCATTGGAAAAGAAACTGCAAGGCTTATATCTACTTCATTAGTTTCATAGGTATTAGATACCAGATATGGATCTTATATTTGTATGCAGAAACTAAATAGAAGTAGATCACTGCATTAGGAAGAAGTTGACCTTCACGTTTAAATGAGCAAAGGTTGCTACATTGCCCATAGGAGCTACTTCTTGCCATTGTCTTTAGACTTAATATTAGAATTAGAGAAATGTTATTTTGTTCTCACCATTACCAAGAGCATTAAATAAATTTCATGTTTGACATGAATTATTTTAATGATTAAGGACAATTATTGTTCCTTTTTATATTGATAAGATTTTAATGGTTATAGTAAATTACAAAATAACATTTATATTCTAAATATTAAGTATTCTATAATGAGTATAGAAATTGAAATGTATAAAAATGATAATCTAAATAACACTTATATCTGGCATTGCGGATTTGGTCACATAAATGAGAGTGCAATTCCAAACTTACATGAAAATGTATATTTTGGGTCAAATGATTTTGAATCATTTGATAAGTGCGAATTATGCCTGTTAAGTACAGTGATCAAATATCCCTTTACTTGAAAAGGAGAAAGATCTGCATAATTACTATGTCTAATATATAGTGATATATGTGGACCTATATCAATTAATACCAGGTGAAGTTTCTCTTATGTCATCACATTTACTAGACGACCATTTCAGAAATGGTCATGTATATTTGATAAAATTCAAGTATGAAACTCTTGAAATATTCAAGAGATTCAAACTAGAAATTGAGAAATGAAATATTCTCACACTAAGATCCGATCGATGTGAAGAATATCTAAAAAGTAGAATTTTAGATTATCTAAAAGAGGATTAGATTCTCTCGCAGTAGATTCCTCCACATACACTGTAACATAATAGTATATCTAAAATTAGGAATCGTATACTATTAGATATAGTACAAGCCATGCAAACATTTCAAAATCGTTAGGTCTAAACCTCTTGGACAGGGATCTAAGGACTTTTCTAACAATTTTAGACTCCAGTATTCTCTTACCTAGGTTGAAACTAGAATTCACTATGTCGTTTAAGCTCGTATAGAAGGCATCAAACGTCTCATCTTCTCTCATTCTAATATCTTCAAATCTAGTTGTCAACATCTACAATTTAGAGTTCTTAACAGCCTGAGTTCCCTCATGTGTGGTCTGTAGAATATCCCAAACTTCTTTATCAGTTTCAGACATCGAGACTCTCCTAAATTCTTAAGCAGACACAGCCATGAACAGGGCATGAAAGCCCTTGCTGTTCCAATTATACTCTTCTAAGTTCGTTTTAGTCCATAGTGAGATATTAGTGGGTGTGACACACTAGCAACAATTGTTGAAGGTGGAGCCCACCCATTTTGAACGCTAATTCAAATACGTTCATCCAAAACTTTAAGAAAATATCTCATTCGAACTTTCCAGTAGGCATAATTGCTTTCGTCAAAGAACGGAGGCACGGACAGTGACTCACTCATTTAGAATATATAAAAAGGGTCCGGAATCGATTTAAGACTCTGATACCAATTGAAGATTATACATAGTTCGACCCTAACAACACCTAAAAGGGGTAAATATGTGTATAATGCAGAATTTAAAATTACTAACGAATTAAATAGAAACAAGTTACTTTTTAATTTTTTTCTAGATGATTAAACATGTAAGTCATTTTAGTCCCAAGTTTGAATACCACAGTTTATATAATCAATTAATAAACAAAGTGAAAGCAGTAAATCAACACCAGAATGATCACGGAGAAACTCAACTGGAAAAAAACACCGGACAATTTACCAGTCAATCCACTATAAACGATTTTAATAACTTACAGTCTATCAGACTAGATGACCCGTGCTATCTGATCTCCCGACTACACTCCTTACAGCTATTCCTGGATCCTATGCTCCCCTGCACCAATCCTTAGCTGCTGCTGCCAAATCTCTTCGTGGAATTTGCTACCCTACAGCACTCCCAGTCTTGTGGAATCGTCTACCTCTCGTGGATCAACGACGAAGACCTTATTCTTTACAAACTGGAACTCTAGTCAACTTTCCTCGATCTTCAGAACTCTGACCAAATGTAGAAGAAATACAGTTTGGTATTTGGATTATAGGAACGATGTTTTTCTCATCAAAACAATCGAAATAGACGAAGTTTGAAAGATAAAATAGAATGAATCTCTCACGGATGAAGCTCTTTTAATGTTCAACCTTGTCACTTTTTGTACAGATGTGTTTTGATATATATAAGTAGGTTAGGTCCCTTACCAACAAATACCCAATCTGTGTCATTTGAAGGTAATCATAATCTTGGATATTGAACTTTTCACTTGGAATCTAAATTTGACTCCCGTAGTCTCCCGTCTTTTGTGTTTCTCTCATACCTAATATGTTGTTCGCTAATTTGACTTGAGAATCGAAGTGCATATAATTGTTGTACTTCCATCTTGGAGTGGTGATTTATGCATCTAATGTATCTGTCTGTGTGCGCTAACATACACGTGGAAGCGAGAGAAGTTGTAATATGTTGACGTCTAGTTCTAGATAGATTCGAAGGTCAACAAATATCAGTCAAACCACATAAATTAAAAGCTCTAATTGTTAAAGAGAATTACATTCATATCATTTAAATTTTATATTCAATATAATCAACACGAAACACACCAAGTGGAAAACAGAACTACAGTAAGATGATTTCACTGAAATTCATATATAACAAAATTTCTATATATCATAATAAACTGTTTGAAACCAAATGGAATATATCAACGTTGGATAGTTTACAAGTTCCTTTTATATACGTAATACATTGAATTACCAAAGCCATATCCCCGGCATACTAGAAATTTTGAGCGTATTTTGCTACACTTAAAAGAGTTACTTTCAACACGCCCCCTCACATGTAAACTCATTCATTTTTTACCCATCAAACGCCGACACATACAATTTCATTGAACGGATAGTAGTGAGATTTTAACTTAGGAGCTCTGATACCTGTTTGAACAACTAGATTTTGTTTGGTATTGCTTTTAAGTCATTAAGTTCTTATTATAAATTGTTAATCCTACAAAATGTGATTTAAATGGATAGGAATTTGTCGGTCGTATAGTGTGAACAAAACGTAAGCTTAAACAATGCATTACGAGGAAAGATGATTTCGCCAAAACTCACATATACCAGAGTTTTCTATATATTATTGAAAACCCGATTGAAACCAAATGGAGAATAAACATGAACTGCAAATAATTTTTTGTTACCAAGTACCAATCCATAGGGTAGCAGTTAAGCACTGAAGTTGTATACACATAATACAGTGAAGTAACAAGATCATATCCTCAATGTACAAGAAAATTTGAGCACATTTATCTACACGTAAAAGTTACTTCTGAGTAATTGTTCTTTCCGAACATCTTTGAGATTTTTCAGAAGTTACTTTTTGGGAGGATTTTTATTTCAAAAACTTTACCAAAAGTCGTCTTTTTAAAAAGTATTTTAAGTTGGCCAATCATGCTCTGAACTTTCTGCATACTGAATTTTGGGGCATTCAAGCACTATATCCCCTGTGCAGAGAGCTCCAAGAACTGGAAGGGAAACTTGCGCAGGCCTGAGCCGAAGCCTCAGCCATTTGTTCTTGCTTTTTGCCAGCATTGCAGATGTTAGCGATAGAACGCATGTGTTTCATTCCATACTGCGATAGTGATCCACAATGAGTCTCAAATGATCTAACCTGCAAAGCAAATAAGAGTTGAGCCGTTTTTCTCAGAACAGAATGTCAGGTGATACACTGGTGGCATGTTTGGTATGGTTGGTTAGACAGTATTGGACAATACTAAACAAAGGAATTTAAAAAGTTGTCGATAACACTGTTAAATAGGATCTAATATTGCATATCAGAAACAATGTTGACTCAATTACACAGTCAAATGTAAGGCAAACCAAATAGAGTCAGCACATGGGGAGTTATTTTTAATTCTCAGGACTTAAAAGTATAGTACTACGGTGAAGATATTGTGGGAATGCAGTTACAAATCTTACCAAGGATTTAAGACAGTCCCAGTCATCAACAATAGGCTGGCCTGTAGGCCGAATGGTCTTTAGCACTTCAGGCCCTTTTTCGATTCCAAAGAGAAGTTTTCCGACAAGTTTGATACTACAGTCGATGTGTGTTCTGTGTGCCATAGCATTAGCAAGCTGCTTCTGAGCTTCAAATTTCCTAACAGAGCCTTCAGGAGCCTTAAGGAACTGCAGTATATCATGCAAATTATTATACACATCTAAATATTTTTAGCATCAAGAAGACTCCTTAACTTTCATGTAATTTCATCCACACCTTGTCCTTGGTTTTAGTTTTACCCTGCTCAACTCCTAACCCGAATTCAAGCCAATTGAAAAATAAAGTAAAAAGAAATTCAATGCTAACTGAAATTCAGGTTATAATTGTCACATGGAAAAGTTAGGTGAAGAGTAGAACAGAAATTGCTTCTCATGAGTGTAGTAGAAGGGAAGTCTTGGAAGCATAAAAAAAAGAAACGGAAAATAAAATTTTCTATTTTCATTTCAAGCAATATGTAGCAAATTTTAGTAGCGTTTCCCAAAAAAAAAAAAAAAAAAAAAAATTTGTTGAACCACTTTATCTGAAAGCTTAAGTTGATAGAAAGGACCACATATATATCATTTCAATCTTGTCTCAAAAGAAACATATATACTTAAAATTCTAGATTATGGGGTGCTTCATGTATTTTAGTGTATTGAAGGTTCTGGCAATGCCCTCTTCTAGCCATATACTTAGGCTAAGCTATCACTTTAGCAGACAGCAAGTTTTTTCTGATTATTATCCCTTCTTACCTTTAAAATGCAAAATAGCAGTATAGATTTATTTTTCCATATGTAAAATATAATGATCTAAATAAATGGTAATTTTTCTTTCCAGAATCCTACAAAAAACGAAATCATTTAAATAAAGGGCCTGACAGAGTATGGTATCGTTATCCAGGGAGCTTTTTGCTTCTTTTCTGGGAAGTCTCGGCGTACTTTGTTACAGAATACCAGCATGTATAAGCCCATACATTCTGAATGTATATTAATGATACTGCCAGCAGCTTCACTAATGTCCAAATAATGGACTCAAATTTAACATTGGATCTGCCTTTCAAATTTGACCTCAGCTTAACTGACCTCTTATTATAGTTTAATATTACCTCTAAATGGTACCAATGTATGAAAAACACACGTATTATAATTAAAGCGTGTAGTTGATTCAGTCTAGTAGAAAAAGGAGTTACATATACCTTATGCCAAAAATGTAAAAGATCAGCATCACGCTGGTTAACAGCTTTTGAAGATAAATACAGTGCATTGTTGTCCACAAAACTGTGATTATCATTTGCAGGATTTGTACCCATGTACAGGAAAAGATTCTCCACACTTAGCTTCAAGTCACCATATTGCATGACATGGGAGCCATAATAAGAGTTTTGATTAGCAGTTCTCCTTCTAACCTGTGAATACCAACATAATAAACTCATATGAAATGCACACATAATAACAAACAAACAAACAAGCAAACAAAATGGAGGGCAGCTACACTTGGATATTTCCAGCAAGAATTTACCCATTCTTATATTTTTGAGGAGCAATGTCCACCATAAAATGACAACTGAGAGCATTAAATGTACAATTTTATTAGGTAAATACATGTTGAATTTCAACCTTCCCACCACCAAAAACTGATGCTCTCATTTTGCAGTTTATTTTAGTTAAATACACATGGTTGAATCCAACATTTCCACTACAGCCTAAATTTCTTTAGTTTCAGGCCGACTGTTCAGCTGCAAATGCACAGAAGGATACAAGATCTTACCAGTTGATATTGTTGCCTCAAAGTTTCTTTCCGCAAATTGTGTATTTCACTGGTCATGAACAAATGGGCGTGAGTAATTAGTAAAATATAAAGCCGAACACGGTCATTTAAATAATCAAATATAATCCCACTAAATTGCATTATTAGCAAATATACCCTTTTATTTTCTTTCCATAGCTGTTACTAAAAAGCTAGGTAATAAGTTTGCCTGCTAAATATCAAGTGATCAACAGGCAAGATCAACAGGCAAGCCACCAAAATAGAATTAGTGATATGTAAAAAAGTAGGAAAATAGATGCGTACCTGTCCTCCATCCAGGCAACACTATACAAGTCACCCAAGCAGGTTTCATATTCAGGGGGAGGACCAGGATTGTCGCCTGGGCAGTAGGTTCCCCAGCTGCTCTCTTCTGCATTTGATGCAGTGGTCGCATATATATTCAAGCCTTCAGGAAGAAGACCCTCAAAAATACTTCCAGATTCACAAGCTTCAAGGTAAAATACCTAATAAATTTCAATTTTAGATCATGCTTCAACAATATAAGTTGGAACTAAAAATTAAAGTCAATAATTGATGGGTTTTGCTAGTGGTACCTAGGGGTGTACCTAATGGGTTACACCCCCCTCATATGGGGTGGGACCCACTTAAATAAAAAAATATTTTATACAAGTGGGTCCCACCCCATATGAGGGGGGTGTAACCCCTTAGGTACATCTTTTGATGTACCACTAGCAAAATTCATAATTGATTTACCAAGCTTTTATATGTCCCAGAAGCATGCTTCTTCTTCAGAACATCAACTAGGTCATTTGCATAAAGGTAAGGATTTGTAGGCATCCCTGAGCATGTGTGCAATGTGTAAAAAATAAGCCAGTTAGCATAACTAGTCTACCAAGAAGGAAGAAAATGTAAAAACTACGCAAATCAATGGATGCTACTGGTAAGTTACTAACCAAGCACCCCAGGACCACCATGATCAGCATAGTATATGAATATATGATCATTCGGACCGCTATCTACAACTTTTCTGCTACCACCTGTGAGTGCAGTTCTGTTCCCAAGGATCACAGCAAAAAAGTTGTTGACAGTAACATCATCTCCAACATAATCCTGGCTTACAAAAATTCACCACATGAGAAAAAAGAAATACAGTTTCAACAATAATAAATTTACCAAAAGACTTGAGAATGACAAAAACCTTAGGAACTCCTTTATAAACATCCTCGCCATGAGGGCTGTTAATGATGACTCCAGGCCTAGGGTTCTCTTCATTGTAAGCAATGTCGTCATACATGAAAACAATGATATTTTCATCTTTGAGACCACCTCTCTTGAGGATTTGATATGCATGGCATAAATCCGCCTAGTACATAAGTAAATGCCTTATATCATATTGATTGTCAAACGAAAATTACAAAGATGATAATATATAGTTATCGTACAAAACCCCTTTCATCTCTATGGGTTGCATTTAAGACTAAGTATATAGTTATAGGAAACCATGGAATATATGAGTAAACAACAGAGTAGTTTAGTTTGTCAGACTAGATCATGGACATAAATGAAACAGAACTTAAAAATCTCAGTTCAACCTTTCCCTTGCATAGGGTCTTATTCCAATCCAGAACCTGATTAGTAGTCATCTACTAGCTCATAACAACTATGGGATCGTTAGTAGGTATTCACTTTTAAATTTCTAAGAAACTCATCAAAGTTTCTTTAATTTCATGTTTACTCTTCTTTCTGCACATTGCACTTGAAGTGAGAGAAATGAGTAATATTTCAAATCATTAGAATCTTTATGCCAAGAGTTTGATTTTTGAAAGTCCCTAATCAACTTTAGTGGATGGTAGTCCTGGTATGTAAAGTGACTGGTTATAATCTTCATTGGAAAAAGGGAAAAGAAAAGAAAAAAATCGAATTATAGGTCCTTGTAAATACTATTTGTTTCTATAAACGTGGAATAAGTTAAAATAGAATTTGTCCACATCCATATAAAACAAAACAAAGCAAGACCAACCAAATGAAGATGCTGTATCAAACACGAATCTTCGAGAAAGACGTAAAAGAATTATAAATGCAATAGCAATAATGGCATTATGTTATTCACTTCCATCTGCTACCAAAAAGAAACGACAATT
>CAIGRB010084213.1:31680-53273 GCA_903798255.1 Fraxinus quadrangulata | reverse complement strand
AATTACACTACTGAGTATATTACCGATGATTTGACCAGTATACAAATAAAAAACTCACAACCAAATTTAACAGAAAATTACTTTCAATGGAGAGTGTTGTGTTATCTAAATCTAAAAAATATTAAAGGGCGAATTGAAGAGAAACTTTTGAATATCTAATTTACCCTTACTTATTTAATTATATACCTAATATACCTTTATTTAATTTTAGGTTTGTTAATAATTAATTAATAACATTAATTTCTTACATATTTACCTATATGCCCAATATTCCCTTATTTAAATTTAATTTTATTAATAATTAATTAATAACATTAACTCGATTTATTCAACATGAGATTAAAAAAAATCATTATCTTTTCCATTTGTCAATAATTCCCTAAATTAATGTTTTTAATATTATAGTAATTTTTATTAACAACTTTTATTATAAAAATATAACTTAAATTTTTTCCTTCGATTGAATTAGTCAGTTTTAAAGAACCAACATATATGTTCCTTTATTTAAATGTCAGTTTCATTTGGTTGTTTCACGCATATTCTAACAACTAAATAATATATTTAATGTAATAAAATTAATGCATATAGAATGCTACTATATAATTTGATAAAATTTTATTTTGTTTTATGTTATATTTATCCGTATTTAAAAGTTGTTTTAATTAGTAATTACGTATGAATCCGCATGATACCTAAGTTTAGATAAAAACGGAATATCAAATGATAAGATAATTATATTCCCACTAAATTTTTTATTAACTACACAACATTATAACTGTAATAAACATTTATACTATTTACTCATTTTTACACTGTCCTCAATTATTTTTTGTTACATTCTTATAATTATACGAAACTAAATAAATTATTATAACAATATAATATTTGTTGAAATTCTAAACCATCCATACACAATATTAATCGATTAAAAATTTCAATATATAGAGAGACCGTATGATGAACAAAGGTGGAGAGAGTATGTTGATGCTGCATTTTTTTAAATTTCCTGTCAATGGAGAACATGTGAAAGTGATTGAAAGATGACTATTTTTATAATTAATAATAAATGTAAATAAATGAAAGAGGAGATGTAGAATTGCTTGAGTTAGTACATGCGCTATGTAACAAACATAATTAAGGTCATTATAACTATAAAAATCAACATTTTTCATTCTAGAACTATTGTCAATTAAAGCAATTTGTTGTGGACTTAATGTAATAATTGCTATCAATGAAATTTGATGAAATTTTTTATTATAACAAAAAAGATGATGTAGTTCTTTTTTCTCTCCATTTTTATTTTTTAATTATTTTAATAATACCCATCTAAATGATGAATATAAGCTACACATAAGTTGATGAGTGTTGTGAAGTTTTTATTTTTTATTTATTTATTTTTTCCCCCAATTAGTTAAGCTTGGTTCGAATTTCAATTTAATTTTTGATATCATGGATTTAATTATATGAAATTTATATTTTTGATTAATCTATTACCACGAATCAATTTAATTATATATATACATATGTTTGGGACATTCTAAGCACGTGGCAGTCCAATAATATTATTGTCACATCATATTCACGCAAATATACATTTTTTTAATTCAGATTTATGAATTTGTGGAGCCATATTTGGTTGGACATCTATATGCCAGGTCTCTTTCCTCCATTATGATTCATCTTTGGCTTGACAATCTATATTTTTATTATTTCTAATTTTATGGTTTTTATTTAGTTGTTTTATTATTTATTAAACTATAATTTAATAATTACTTTTAGGAGAGATACGGGACATTAGCATATGTGCAACTATATTGAACTTTGGTTATTAGGATTTTGTTGAAACGTGAACCAAATCTTGGTCTTTGATTGATTTTTATATTAAATAAAACCATTTCAGATTTTTTTTTTAATATTTACCCAATTTTCAAAATTAAACAAATTTTGAAGTGTTAATTATAATTAGCATATGTTGTTGCATCATATTGATATCTGAGTACAATCACATTTTTGATAAAGACGTGTGTTGTATTATATTATATTTGTGTGATACGTCTTATATTTGCTATATAATTTTTTCATCATAAATAAATTACTAAACTAACACGTCAATAAATTTTTTTATTTTGTATGCTAGAAACATCACAGGTAAAAATATCATCATCGAAAATACTATTGGAAACGAGGTCTTATTCAAAAATAGATCAACAAAATGAGTCAGTTCGTCATTTTAATTTAAAAAATATTAACTTTTTCTATTTTGTTAATTGTTAATGTATATATTTTTTTGTCATATCTTAAATTTGTTTTCATATTTATAGGATTGATGCCACCGAACAAAGATTGCATTATATCTTCGTAAGACAACTGAATATATTTGAAAAAGTTGATTATAAAAGTATTCATACTTCAAAAAGGTTTCATTGAGATTTACAACAATAAGAATGACCATATTGAAGTTTTAGACTGATTTGTGTAATGGGGGTATTATATAATGTCAGAATTAGCCAGTACTTTTCTTATAGAAGTTCGCTTTTAGACTAATATGTTATTTTTTTATAATGTTTTCAGGGAAGCAATTTTCAACCTATGTTGTTTAAGAACGCAATGGAAAAGTTCTTTCCCATGCTTGGGAAAGAAAAAACATACCGACTTCGAAGTAGAACAATAAGAATAATCAATCCTTATTCCACATTTTCATATTATATACGTAATTTCATAAGAACGTTTATTCATATAATTTTTTTTTTTACAATTTTAGTTTTTCCTTTAACAATATCAGTTATATCAACAACTATAAAAAAATCGTATTAGTACTTCAAAAATATTACACGTATAATTTATTCGATACATAAGACGTGCAACAAACGTATTTACTACTAGTATGATTAAAGATGACTTTACAAATTAATTTTTTGTTATTTGAAAAAGTTAAGAATGTCCAAATAACTCAATCAAACCGAAATCTACAGGCCCAAACTTAAATCGTTTGAGAATTCCTTGTCATGTCTCTTGGAGAGACATGTATCACCGCCATGCTTGGTATTTTTCAAAAACAAAAATACATAAAATATTAAATTGGGTAGATGAGTGCCTCACCCTGCCCTTTCCCATCGAGGCACGAAATTGCCCTTTTTATTCTAGAGTCTTGCAACTATCGTGTAGCGTATCAAAACACGAAATATGTACAACTTTTCATGGACAAGATGAACGTACCCAGAAAATTTCATCAAGAAAAGAATGAGAAGGAATAAACATGTTTGTTATGATATGACTTAAAATTCCATATGATTTGAAAGTTTGGCTTATAGAGAAAGCCTAGATAATTTTGGTTTAAAAATTCAGACTACTAAGGGATCAAATTTCATCAAGGATTAAGATTTTGATTGGAAAAATGACTTCGAAATGGATGAATAAGTGTTTTGGAAGTACTGGAGCCAAGACGGGGCACCTAGGCACTGAAAGCACGAGAGGAGGTAGCACGGTGAGCGTTGAGGTGGCGGGAATGGGTGCCTAGGCACTGAAGAAAAAAATAGGCTACAGGAATTCGGTGCCCCAACATCGACTCTAGGGTGCCAGAGCGTCGACTGTGGCGCCACAGGCCACTTACATGGCTTGAATAGTCTCCTAATCCGATTTTTATCGGGATTCTTGTTCTCTACTTCATCCAAACACCAAGATTAGGTTCTTAAAAGGTTCAAGTAATAATAAGATCATTGTCATATACATTAGAGATTTGAAATAATTATTTAGATTTAGATTGAGAGTATCAAATCTTGTCAACTAATTTTAATTTTTTGGTATATTGAAATTCTCCTTCTCTGCATGTAGATTTCCCGAATTTGGGTTCCACATAATCTTGAGTTCTTGTGATTATTATTTTTCTATTCTCATCTTTATTTGGTCCGGTCCTCAACAATTAGTATAAGAGCCAAGGTTTTAGCGATTTTTGGGAGGGCAGATTGGTTATTAAAACGAGGTTTGAACAAAGATGATTGTTTCAGGGATGACAACAATGAAATTTGAGATTTTCTCTTTGGATCGCAACAGTAAATTTTCTTTATGGTGAAAATGCTAGCAGTTCTTACCCAATTGGATTTGGATAATGCTATGCTGAGGCTAGATAAAATGCCCTCAACAATGACCGCGGAGGAGAAATGACGCAAAAATTTAAAAGCTTTATCACATATACATCTTCATCTTTAAAACCAAATTCTTCAGCATGTGGTAAAGGAAAAAAGTGTCACTTCATTATGGTTGAAATTAGAGCAATTATGTATGACTAAAAATCTAACCAACAAACTGCATCTAAAGTAGCGTTTATATCAATATTTTGAAAATCGACCCGATCATCTACCCGGAAAATGTGAAGAGTCAAGAGTCAAAATGTTCAATCGGGGTCGAACCAGGATCGAATCAGATGCAATAAATACATACAAAAATAATAAAATACTATGAAGACAATAATTTTTTTTTATTTTCATATTAATAATTCAAAGTAAATCTATTTTTATTAATTAGATTCATTATCCTACAATTAGTCTCAATACTTCAAAAATTAAAAATCAATAAGTTAAAATAATTTAGTTTGTTAAATTAAAATAGTTTAAACTTCTAGAAAATGATATCTAACATTAATGTATTAATAATCAAGTGCAATTTAAGTTAAATTTGAAAATTAAATAAATGAAAAGATGAAGGTGAATATTACAATTTAATTAGTTGAGATTCAAAATCAAATTAGTCAATTAGACATACATCTAGAAAATGATTTTGATGGGTATTTTATTTTTATTTTTTTGTTATGCCACTATCACACATTGGAAGTTTATGAAACAATTGAAGAGAAAAGCATCTATAAAAGGCATTATCACATATTAAAAGTTTATGAAACCATTTGAAAGAACTGCATCTATAAAAAGAGCATGTCATTCAATATTTCTTTATGAACCTTTGAATTGTAATTTATGAGGTCCATTCATGAAGTTAAAATCTTTTAAATTAAATCTCATGCGGTTTAGAACATTTTTTATGGTATAAATTCATTGAAAAAAATTAAATTTCAACCCAATCTAACGTATTTTTCTGACTCTGCACTTGATTGATTGTTGAATATGTGGTAACTGTACGAACGAAATTTATTAAAGCAACAATAAATTGGAAAGTAGAAGTTGAAATTAAGATAAGACATAACAAGTTGAAAATGACATTCATGGAGGTATGTTAGAATTTTGATGGCTATGACATGGTACGTTTTAGGTGTGATTTTTATGACTTAGTTGACATTATTATAACTCGTAATGTACCTTGTACTAATGATAATATTATATTGATTCGTACCACTTGACTAGAACAGGCTACAAGTCGAATCAAATTATTTTTGGGTTAAAATTAACAGAATTTGTGAGATGAGTTAGATGATCAAATTTAAACAAAAAAAAAACATAAATTAAATCGTGAAATTAGAATTGGATCGCAAACAAGAAAATAAACTTGTAATTTAGATGACCTCGCGTTTTAATTGAAAAAATTTCATGGTTTTGAAGTAAATTTTGTTCTTTGGTACATAAATCAATGCCTTAGAAATTATACTTAATTTAGTATTTGATTAATAAATTTTAATCACAGCTCATTTGTCAACATAGTATAGTATAGGTCCAAGAAATGTAAGTGCAAAGTTGTTTTCCATTGTTCAAGGTTGATGATGACTAAATCCCCTACACATTTTTTTTTCTAGAAGGCAATAGAAAATCCAAAAATGGAGCTTATCTTTGGTGTGTCAATATTTTTGTATCAATCATGCTACACGTACAATATTTTTTTACATCATTTTTAACATCGTGTCACGTGACGATACATGATTGCACAATTTATTTTTATTTAAAAAAAAAAAAAAACTCATTTTCCTTCCCCAACCTTTTTAACTACAATGAGATGTACATAATGATGTCAACTCCACAATGTATACTTTGCATTATTCTTTTTGTATTGTACTATAAAAGTATCGGTGTGTGTTTGTGCGTATATTTTTAATCACATTCATGTAATAAAATATTTTGTGCGTAAATTTAAAAAAATTTCTTATTTTTTAATCACACATTCTTCTAAAAATTACTATTTAAAACATTATTTTGACTAAATAATGACCATCAGGGGCTAAAATGTAAATGTTAGGTTAAAGTTAGTACTTAATCTGTTTTAAGTTATTTATGAGAAAGCTCGAATTAAAATTTTAAGGAAAGTTAAAATCTTCATTTAGCCCCTGTTTGGAGCCCATTTTGTGGGAAAGAAATGAATTTTTATACCGTTGAGTTCCAATTTCAACCACACTTTTTGACTTTTATCTCACATTGGTGGGACCTACCTCATTATCTAACGGTCAAAAATTTCATTTTTTGGACAGAAAATGGGCTCCAAACAATGTTAATTAAACTTTTAGGATGTGTTTTATGGATATCATTGAGGAAATAATGTATTTTAAATAGTGATATGATAAGAAATATGTGGTTAAAAAGTAAGAAAAAGTTATTGATGTGATGAAAAATATTATTTTATTGAAAAATGTATGGTTGAAAATAAATTTTGAAATAAGATATTTTGAAAGAATATTGTTCACGAAAATATTTGTTCGTTTTAAAATACCGCAAGTGTACGATTCGTAACAAGTAATAAAATGGAATTGAGAATTTCGGATATCTTTCCCACGGGGATTGAATTAATTTGATTTCAAGTACCAAGACCTTAACCGAATCTATGAAATTTGAGATGATTGTAAAGATTTGTGACTAAACTATAATTATGTATGCAATTTAACTAGTTTCTTACAACTAAATGCAATTAAATGTTCGAATGCAAATTGAATGTTTCTTGTGAATAATGAGTACTAGGATCACGAATCCACATGCAATGTTCGCTTTTAAATCTAATTCTACAGTATCGACAACATGTTTGATAATTTGAATAATCAACAATCCTAACCTATCCAACAATCTCTCTCGAGAATTATTGGACATATTCATGTAAATCACCCGACTGTGTCGCTATGACGAATGTAAATTCATGAGAACGCATGTAATATATGATCACTTAGAAATTCATGCAAAGTATAAATGTATATCTCTATCCCCTATCGGATATTACGATAATTAATACCTTGTCAAATATATTCCCCTTCTCTAAAATGCATGAAATAGATCACTATACTCACACAATCACATGCATAATAATTGTAAAAACAATAAGTGAATAAAAATCATTCAAACCTCAAAACATATCTTAATTGTCAAATATTGCAAAACTAGAACCCAAAGTTTACATAGCAATGTTCATCGATCTCCTAGCACAAGAATAACTAGCCTAACATGGAGAAAAGAATAAAATACAGAAATAATGTAAGAGACGACATCACCAAATAACAAATACACTTGAAAAATCGAGAATCTTGATGTTGTTCTTTGAAATCCTTGCCTCAAGAGCTTCTTCAAGATGTATTCTAGGGTTCTTCTATCTCATATAACGTCTCTCACTCGTTTTTGACTTTTTTTTGCTTTTATACTTAACCTAGATTTGTTTCCTAACGTGGTTGAATAAGAAAAGGAAATCAGAAAATTCGCGCCTAAAAAGTAACCATGCGGCCGCATGGTATCATTCCATTCCATGCGACGGCATGGAACTTCAAAATGTCCTCTTTTCATTTCCTTGACCCATGTGCAACTGCATGGAAGTTTCTACCATGCGGCTGCATGATAGATCACACCTTCCACATGTGTCTTTTTTAGTTCTCAAACATCGTTTTCCCTTGTTTTGGCCTCTTTTGATCATTCTTTTTCCTTCAATCATCACATGCATTCCTCGAATTATGATTAATCTCGTGTATGTTCTTGAGTCGGCTCCGGGTTATCTTTTGGTTATTTGAAATTTGGTCCCTGAACTTTTGTTTCCTTCATTTTTTATCATTTTTCGTCAATTTCTCTTACGTTCCACCAAGTCCATCAATATAGTGCTATAAAATGAAATTAGACAAAATTAAGCCATATTCAAACATTTTTTTTTTGCAACAATTAGTCATAATATGTGGCCAAATAAGTGTTGAAAAATGCACTTATCAAATGTGTACCAAATAGTGGCTTAGATTTTCAACATGGCCATAGAAGTAACAAATAATACTAAATATTAAAAAATAGATAATATGCATACATGTATATAAAGATAAAGTCAATTACATGCAAAGTTCAAGGAAAGTACAATTTGAATTTCGTTAGGGTAGGGTAGGAGGTACAGTACGAGGTTAGTCCTAGGGAGGAGGGGACGTGGATGCTTTATCTCCACTCCTACTATGATGTCTTTAAGGTAACCTTTCCTTTTTACAAAGATATTTTCTATCTCACTTCAATTATTGCCTTAATGTTCAAACTCTCGAGTGGGAAAGCAATGGAGAACCATTTTGCCAATATCCCATCATTCAATTTCTTTATGTTTTATGGTTCATGTTTTAGTTGTGGGGGTGGGGTGGAATTGAAAGATCAAGATTTAAAGTCCCCATTATTCTACGTTATAACGAGATGAGTAATAACTTTTTGGAGAATGCGTGATTAAAAAAGAATGAAAAGTTTTTAAATTTATATATAATATTATTTGAAGAATGTAAGCTTAATAAAAAAGAAGAGAAAATTGAATTATAATTTAATGGGGGGTACGGGGGCCAATGGGGTTCAACTAGAAAAGTTAATAATAATCTAAGTAAACGTTAATTGAACCCGTAACTTTTCAATCTCATATTGGTTATTTTTTATTAAAAATCCGACTTTTAAGAAAATCAAACAAGGGCTTACTATAGATTAATTGCATGTGTATTTCTCAATGCTAGGTGTTAGTATCATTTTGACTCGCTGACTCATTTTAACTTTTTAATTTTAGCTTCGAGAGAACTTTCGTCCAAAACTACAAATGACCAAGCGATAACAATTTTGTCATCTAAAACACAATATTTTATAAATATTTTTTGAAGTACAGAAAGAATTAGATTGAACTGAACCAAAATTGATCGATTTTGTCTAGATTAGTTCTATCATGGTTTTGATTCCATGTGTAGAACCAACAAAAAGTATTTAATTTTTTCTTGTCAAAATATGAAAATCGATTTTTGAAGTAATCGGAACCATCGGATGGGATTGATAACACCGAACCCATGTATCCTAACCGTTGATGTTCCAAAAATTGGTGGAGAAGTGAACGTGTCAGGTGAGTGAGTACTTGGTGGAGGATGGCCCAAAAAGATAGCATTTTAGCGTTGGTGGTCACGGGTCGGGTCACAATCAGAGGTGGCGTGAATTGATTAAATGCCGGGTAGTTGAGGTTACTGGATTTGGAAAGCAAATGGAGGAGTAAAAGGTCAGTTTAAGGTTGGACAATTACGTTAAGAGGAAGGCACCCCCCACTCTTTAAATATTCGTATGAAAAGTTTCGAATTTGGTCATCGACCCGTTGGAATAATAGCAAGTTGGTTCTCAATCATTAAAATGAGACAAATTGACATTCAACCCTTTGTGAAGTTAGATTTTGTTTTCCAACTTGGCTCGAATCCTATAAATTTGAACCCGTACATGTTTCTATGATAGACATGTAATGATTTAATAGAGATCCTGAATGTTTTTGTTTTATGTATATATGCAATCGATAAGACATGAATTTTTCAATTTGATTTAATCAATTTAGACTCTCATATGAAATTGTTAAGAATTGAGATTTCATGTTAAAAAGTCATCCTTATTAAGAAGAATAACACAAATTCTTATAAATTGATCTATATTTTCATCTTTATTCGATGTAGAATTTTATCCCTTAACATACCCCAACAAGATGATGGCTCGTTTGAACATACCAATCTTGAAATTCGTATGCTCAATTTTTTTGAGTCTCGATCGAATCGAATTACTCATTGGAAATTGATATCATGTTAAGAATTGAAGTTACATCTTAAAATGTCAACCTTATTAAGAGGAATAACATAAACTCTTATAAATTGGTCTATATTTTCATTTTTATTCGATGTGAAATTCTATCATTTAACAGAAATCTTATGTTAGGATGAAGTCAAGAGAGATGATTTTTGCGAAATATCATATTTTGTGACTGGTGAACTTAGTCGTTTGTTACATTTGCTGGGCGTGAGACCCAATCCGTCCTAAGTTTGTACTTTTATTGTGTGTTACGGATAAAAATTGTCACCATATGAAAATTAGAAAGAAAAGAATAAAGCTTGGATTTTTGTCTTTGAAACTAATTAAGCAACTCTAATTAATGATTGAGAAGTTCCTTGCTCTTAAAAGGTAGAGGCTAATTTGCTAAATAAACAATAGTAAAGTAACCGACTGTACAATTTTCCATAAATATACACTACACACAGCTCTCCTCAAGATTTTCATACCTCTGAGTAGAATAACATGTTTAAATAATTTGATTAGGTAACTATAGTAACAATTTAATAAAAAAATTAACCCACGTGATTCATTGCATTGCAAATGTTATGGCAAGTGCCAAGTTTTGATTTGCGGGAATTAATTTTTTCGTTAACTTTTTTAATAATATAAAGTTTAGTATTGAAGTTCACATGATTCACGCACGAGGATCCACCAAAGTGTGAGATTGATTTGATTGGATTAGTACGGCTTAAAGTCAAGAAATGTGTTTTCCTAAAGTATAAAATTAAATAAAGTCACGTAGTTATTCCTTGTCCGAGTAAATATTATTCTTTTTTAGCAACTTTCGATGATTTAAACTCGTGTTTTATTTAAGAATAGCTAAGTCCGACACCAAGAAATATAATTTTTAATTATTATGTCGTTGGATTGATCATTGATACTTGAAAAAGAAATATATTGTAGGACCCCTCGAAAGATAGATAATAACAAAATTTAATAATAATTCATTGACTTGTTTGCCTCACCAATCACTGTGAAATTATAATTAATCTTTGATGATTCATTTAGGGAAAAATGATTTTGCGTATCAATTATACGAGTTAACATTTTATTTATCACGATGGATGAATTTTTTTTTTTATGTTAATTAGATCTTATACTTAAAACTCTTAACAAATGAAGTGTTATGTGTTACTGGACTAGGGGACGAGTTGTGTCGTGTTAACATGCTTTTACCTTTCCTTTTATTTGCCATGCGTTCTCACATTGTTTTTCTTTAATTACAGGTTCATGTGAACTGCTGACTTCTTCATTTGATAAAACTCGACTATAAAAGACTATTAAGGTTGTCTCACACAAATCAAGTCGTGATTTAACATGCGAGCCACTAAAACATTAACAACTCGGTAAAATATAACATCTTTTCTTCAATTTCATAACTTGGATCCGGCCATTCAATTCTCAATTTGTAATAATATGTATATAACTCGTGCAAGTCTTGGTTGTCCAACGCATATGATTGCAAATACAAAAACAAAAATCCCCAATTTGCCCTTTTCCTTTTTTGTTCACTTGTTCGTTTCTTATGAAACAGACAATAAGTTTGAGCAGTTTAACAATTCGGAGTTCATTTAAAATCCAGCAATCTACTGTTTGAAAACTTTAATATTCATCTTTCACGTTTTTATACTTTTTTACTACACATTTAAAAAAAAAAAAAATTCTTTTCAAAAAGTCACCTATCAAATCAAGCACCGAATGTATATCCAAATTAGATAAATTCAATTTGGAATGATATAGTTAACCAAAAACTTCTCGGTGAATTTCTTGAAAAGAAATATTGTTCACCAACGAACCTAACTTTTCCAACTCACACAACTAGTTATTTGAATTTCAAACCTGTCTAGTTGGTCAAATTATCGGTCACTTTTAACGGAAAACTACTCTTAATAAGAGCGGACTCGAAAATACTTAGTCCTTGTTTGAAGTTTATTTTTTCTCCATACTTATTTTTAATTGATTTCTCTATCTTTTTCGTAAAATATAACCACACAACATTCATAAAAATCACTTCTAAAAAAATCAACTTTAAATTATAATTCTCCATTTTTCCTATCATGACAAGACAAAACTTAAAAAGTAAAATAAATAAAAGCTCAGAGAGAGAGAGAGAGAGAGAGAGATAAATGTTCATCTGTACGTCCATCTTCCTAATATAGTACAAGAAATTTTCATCTCTATTCTCTCTTTTTAGCAAAAATATAACAGATTAAATAATTTTATTACTTATATTAAAAAAAGTAAGTAAATCAAATTGCAGGAAATAACAAAAAATTCGAATTAACTTTGAAATCGAGACATGTGTGAACACAATTTTTTTAAAACGGATTCGCCCCCTCACCGTAGGTACTTAAAGTTTAGTTTAAACGTCTATTTCTCAAGATACAACGAAAAGCCAATAGAGTCTGAGCACTGTAAATACTATTCCGACGAACTAACTTAACTAAACGGTATCACCACTAAGATTTTGACAAAAAGTGAAAATTATGTAAGTAGAGGGGAGAAATTTTTTCGCGTGTTTATAAGGGAGGAAGATAACTAAATAAATAGGTTGTAATGGAGAATTAACAAGTCATGAGTTATGTCATTAACTATCATTAATCCGACTGTTAATCTCTCTATTAACACAAATATAATCACATGAGTTGTAGGAGAAAAGAATTTGAAACTTTTTTTTAAGAAAAAAATAATAAAATAAAGGCAAAACGTGAGCCTTCTTAAGGGCCAAATTTTGGTCCATTCACGTAGGTCGCGTCCGCACATAAGTTCAAAATTCGAAACCTATTTCGATCCGTGATTTACACTCTTGCGTACACGTGAAGAGAGTTTATATGCTACACATGATTACATCATTCTAAAGTATAATCATATTTAAAGTGGTCATTGTCTTTATTTATTTATTTTTTTTTTACGTGGGATAACTTTAAACTAATTTCTATCCAACACAAAATATCTTTCAATACATCACTTTGAGTTCCAACTTTCCATTCAACCGAATATCGTTTTTAACAAGTAAATATATAATTTCGATGTCTCACGGAGGGGAGGAGAGGACATATAAATCTTGATCTTTCAAAATAAATAAAGTCCAATTTATGTCAAATTCAGCTTATTTATTTTTTCCAACATCTCTTTCTTCACTGTGTAAAAAACGGCATCTCATATTGGTCGATGATTTTATGCTTCCTTTTCACAATGCACTCCATAAATTCTCTCTCTTTCGGTCTCTATGTATAAACATTGAACTCTCTGATCATTCTATCGTGTGTGTTTATTTTTCTGTGATCATTCTGTCGTGAAATACCAACAATTTTAGCTCCGATCAGCTTTTTTTTTTTCCGACGGCCCTTTAAGTTAATTGTTGTCAAACAGAGTATATATAAGCATAGAAAGAGAGATGTTTGATCTTAATCTGAGCATAGGTTCAAATTTTGAGGAAGATGAATCCCCTGTAACGACGACTTCATGGGTTGTAAATAGAGAAGAAGGCTCCAGCCACAACGGCACGTGGTCCACACGCGCCTCCCCTGAAAACTCTTATACATTAAACTTCGGCATCCTCAATAGAAATGACCCAGTCGAGAAAGATCGTTATTTGACTGAATCGGATCCGGTGACTCGAGAGCTCTTCCCGGTGAGTGGACTATGCAATGATCAACCAGTTGTTCCAAGAAAATTGTCAGAACATGTAAAGCCCAAGAAAAGTAGAAGGGGTCCACCTTCCCGGAGCTCACAGTATAGAGGGGTCACTTTTTATAGAAGAACTGGGAGATGGGAATCTCATATTTGGTAATCTAACATCGAATTGATCTAAATTTATTATTTTAAACTTTATATATTAATTTGTATGTTGGTTGCAGGGATTGTGGGAAACAGATTTATTTAGGTAATTTTTTGAGATTCTTTTAGTTAATTTCTACTTTTGGTAAATATTGATGGGATGGAAATTGGTGTTGTTGGACTTGTTTTAGGTGGATTTGACACTGCTCTTGCTGCAGCCAGGTAAATTATTGATTATTTTTTTCTTACTGATATCGTTCTATGAATTTAATTTTTATTTATGGTTATAGAGCATATGATAGAGCTGCAATCAAGTTCCGGGGTGTTGATGCCGATATTAATTTCAATCTTAGTGATTATGAGGATGAAATTAATCAGGTAAACTATACCAAGAAACTTTCTAGTTGAGTTCCTTATTAGTCTCAGTCGACTCCCGTCCCTCAAAAAGGTTGTCGAACTTTATGATAATTAATGGATATACGCGGACATAATTGAACGACAATCTTGTTCATATTGTTAGCTTCTTTTATTTAATGGTGCAGATGAAGAGTCTGAGTAAAGAGGAATTTGTGCATGTATTGCGACGTCGCTGTTCGAGAGGGAGTTCCAGGTCCAGAGGAGTTACACTGCAGAAATGTGGTCGATGGGAAGCTCGAGTGGAGCAGTTACATGGAAAAAAGTAAGAATTTGTGTTGAACCTTAGAGTGAATGTATATAATTATGAACTAATAATTCATAACTTGAAACAAGAAATAAATTGGAATTGGATTTTTATGGTGGGGATTGCAATGCTTAAACTGCAGGTATATATATCTTGGTCTATTCGACTGCAAGGTCATAATGATCATAAATTACAACTCATTTCTGATTCTAAGTTAGTTTTCAACTGAATATATCGACTTTTTGATTTTACGCAACATAGGGCTTACGACGAGCCGGCCATCCAGTGTAACAGAAGGGATGCTGCCACCAACTTTGAGTCGACTAAATACGATGTATCAGAACCAAGGAATGAAGGTATTTCTTCCGTTTTATTGGGTTTGCATTTTATCTTATAAGGAGTTTGTTCTTTATACGATACAAACTACGCAGGTAGCCAACACGATCTCGACCTCAACTTGGGGATTTCAACCTCTTCCCCAAAGGAGAATGAAAGTTTGGCATTGCTTCAGTTCCAACCTTGTGATGTTCAAAATGCAAGAAAATCGAAGGGACTACCGTTAACATCAGAGTATCCTACATCTTCGGTTGGTCTAAATCCTAAATTTGTTTCCTTCAACGAGATAAATTTATGGACTGTGTTAAGATTTATAGGCTTGCAATGCTCCATTTGACAACTGCACCATGCACCTTTTTTACTTCATTTACCGGCTATAAAAACCTCTAATAATTCAGGTGATCCAACTTTCAATTCACTTGCATGATTAGAGTGATCCGTGTTTAACATTTTGGAGTAATAACTTCTAAATCTTGATTTCTTAATTGTGGTTGAGAAACTGAGGAAATAAGATCAAATTCATAGCAAGTGAGGTCATTGGGACCAGATCCTCGGTTTGCTGATCTTTTAATGTAGTATTGGATAAGAGTCGACGATTTGAGCTTCTTTGTTATCCAGCATCTTTTTGCCAAACATGCCACACGACACGTCTAAGATTATGGATAATTTGGCAGGAAAGGCTGGCGGGGAATAGAATTGAAGTTTCACAAGGACTACCAGACTGGGGGCGGCGAGTGGACAGTCGAGCCACCCCAATGGCGATGTTCTCTGCTGCAGCATCATCAGGATTCTCATCACTGGCTACAACTGCTCTCTCAACTGCTTTGTCATGAAAACTCCCGTGGAATCTCGGCATTCGTTCATCATATCCCACAACTGTCAGCAGACATCTCTCAATACCAACATTCTCTCAGCCTGGCTGAAATGTGAATGTGCAGAAGTAGGATTGATTTTTATTCTATTACAATGCTAGAAAACAGATTGATGGAGAAATTTTGTATTGTTCATATTCTTTCTAATCTAAACTCGAAAAGGATTCAGTTTGAAGGAGCAAAAAATCAAAATCCCGTTTTCTTTTCAATTTAATCCTCAAAATTCATGGTTTAAACTCATGATATAAAAGCTTAATTGATTACCAGAAGACAATTTTATTTATTTTTTATGGCATAGATGCTTAAAATTTATATTAACCCATTCGACAAAATTTATAAATGATCAACCTTCATTTTCATTCGATTCACAGATATTATTCACTTATCCATTATTATATATATTTTTTAAAATGGCCGAGAATAAGTTACGATATAGATGAAATCATTTTCCAATATGTATACGTGTAAGAGATATATGAAAAGAAAAAGCATCAAATCTAAGGTAGTATTTTATGGGTTGATTTGGTATCATTGTACAGTCGAATCAATGTCTTTCCTTGTCTTGTGCTAAACTTAGCAAATTGTAGGAATCTTCATCATGTGCCAATGAAGATTAGTGAATTGACATCTATGGCCCATACGTTATCTTCTAGAAAAGGAAAATTGTACACGTTTGGATAGTCATTTTTTGTTGTAAAGAATGTTACGTTGACTTGAAATTAAAAGGAGAAAATGCAAAGGAGAACGAAAAGAACTATAGAAGAGAAAAAAGCAAAGAAAAAAGAAGGGCCAGGGAACCAGATATAAAGCTAGTGCAGGAGGTTGGGTGTGGTTCGTCCGGAGGATGGGAAGCGGGACCCAGGACAGGGTGCGGGCCAATGTGGAGGTAAAGAGGGTGCTAGAGGAGCAATGAGCTAGCTCGAGTGTTGGGATGCGAGGGCAGCGAGTAGAAAAAATGCAAATGTTCTTCATATTTTCTTGTTATGTATATGAATTGTTATATAGTCACTACGATCTTTTATTCTTTAAAATATTTTTATAAGATTTAAAGGTACTAAAAGTCCAAACCATAACTCATTGTCACATTCATATTTTGTTCATTTTTTTCCTTAACCTTTCATTAATTAATACATCAACCTTCGCTTATGTTATTTGTCAATTCAAGGACAGTGACAGAATATTTGAATACAAAGAAAACCGTGATTATATAATCACCAAATAAAACCCTTTCCAATTGTGGATATTGACAGTTTTTTATGACAGTTAAAAATTCTGGAGGGTGAAGCCATGTAGGAAGACAGCGGTATTCATTGATGCAGCTACAAATTTTTCGATGTGACGGGCAAAAACACTAGTTTTACTTTTGACACTAGCATGTATTCATTGATTTTTTTGGGGAAAAAAAAAAAACTCATTTTCTTGAGTATATTATCATGTAAATAAGCAAACATACTATATAGCCATAATTCCATTTCCGGAACTTGCCTACACAAATCAATTTTCGTCATTATGAAGATAATATTTCCAATCGCCTCTGTAGTTTCACAACTTCACAAACAAACTAACAAGCTTTAGCATTACGAAAGAAAAGTTCACCTTCTGATTTCATCGTGAACAACATTCCTTGTGCTGCCATCACATTAAGCCTGAATCTCAAGCTCCTTTTACCTGAAAATGGGTGGAAAAAGAAAAGCTATGAACAAAATGAGCACATATTTCAAACAAAAAAGTCTATTCCTGTCCAGATTAATGTCTCAAAACTCTTTTGCTCCGTAAGTTCCATGGAAATTGAGATGCACAATAGGAGAAATGCACAAGGGAGAGGTGAAATGTACTGCATTTTTCTAGTATAAAAGGATTAGGATCGCAGGGTTTATAAATTCTTCAAAACGATTCTTTAATCTTCCCAAGAGTGGAGAGATACAGTGGGATAAGGAGAAAAAAATAGGAATCTCTGCAAAGGCTAATATAACTATCAGCAGAAGTTTGCTTAGGGGAAAGGAAGTGTATAATGGTACAACAAGCTCTCTATTCCTTCTTTTCTCAGATAAATTAATAACTTCATCTTTTCTACTGACAAACATGAGGAGTGACCATTTAGCCCCTAATCTACTTTAAGTACTCTGCTTCACTTATTATTTCCCCATGATATACATGCACAACAGCCTCGTAAACTATTCAATAACATTTACCATGTAAAAGAGAGCCAATATTTTACCTGTTGGTTTGGGACTCCCTATTTGAAAGGGCTTGATCCTCCACCAACTTAAAAGCAGCCCAGTCAGACTACTTGTGAATCACTCCCATGTCCTTGGAATGCTCATTTCTGGCGTTCAAGGCCTCAGTCTGTTTAGTCGATACAAGTGATCAGGTCATCCGACCGCCAAGCATTGAAATCCTTAAAGCAGGTATTCTCTAAGTCACACATGATCTTCCTATTTCACCATATAATCAGTTCAAACTGTGCCAAATAAGTCTCTTCAAACCAAATTTAAATCCCATTTGCCCAATTATATAGATTACCAGAATTTGGCATGCGGATCTTTGAATCTTCATAACCATTGTAGTACTTAGGAAATCCCAATCTCTCATTCCTGAGTAACTCTGCCATACCTAAATTATTCTCGCCCTGCACCGAATTCCACCCATCCAATTGGCCATTGGATGTTACAGCATTTCTAGGCTGAGGGAGAGTAAACTGGGAAAATGGGGACGGATTGTTGGCTAGGGTTTGCTCCGTTACTCTAGAAGGAACTCCGTAAACGTCACCAAGGGGAGAAAAACTGTCAACCAGGTCTGTAAATCTCTGGTTTTGATGCGTAGGAACTGATCTTTGTAACAAGGACTGGAATTTTGAGTCTTCAAGTGTACTAAACTGTGGAGAATAACTTAATCTGGTATCCAAGCTTGACATGTTGAGGCTACCAGGAAGCATCCCTTTGCCAACTGCCAAAATTGCAGGATCCAAAAACTCAATTTCGCCATTACTAATAGAATCGCCACTTGGGGGTGCTTGATACTGATTTCTTGGCAAAAGCGAAGCATCGGGCATATAATTTCCTGCACAAGCACATAAAAATTTGATAATTCATAATCAAACACAAGATTTTTAACATGAAATAGAAGCCCAAAAACAAGAAAGTGCTTGGCATAAATTAACTGACCAGAGGGTGGGTCAAAAATCTGCTCTGTCCTCTCATGAGAAATAAAACCAGGGGGTGGGGCCCTACTAGGCACTGAGAAGCCCGGGGGGGCAGAAACTTGAGATCTTGAAACTGTTAAAAGGCATTAGGAAAAAACATTTAGCATCTTCAAAATAACTTGATAAAATAAAAGCTCTAATTCCAAACAAGGAAAGCTGTTCAGTACAAAATACACCATTCAGAATCAAAACCATCAAGAAATGCAGGTCGGTAAAAGATAACATGAAATGGAGATAAGTCCATCAACTAAAATGTAATATATAAAAAGAAACTTGAAATAACCTCCATGTGATGGAAAACACAAACTGAAAGTACCCCTAAGTTTCTCGTATGAGGCACAAGAACAAAGGATCAAGAAAGAACTAAGTTGCACAGATATCCTACATAAGGGTCAACTTCCATGACAAGTTTACTAATATATCCAAGAAATCAGAAGAAAGTAACAACCAAGTGCAAGTCAACAAAGAATAAACTTCGATCAACCAACAGCTACAATATAAACTTCACTCAGCCATATAATTTGAATAAATTGCAACTCACCAGGAAGCTTGTTAGAAGAGACGTAAGAATGACTGCTGGCAAAATTATCTGACTCCACACCCTTAAATAGAGATAACCTATTGTGAGAACCAAACTTCTCAATATGAAAGCTGTTGCTGTTGGTGAATTCATTGCCAAAAGAGTGATCCTTAAGGGCTTGCTCGGCATGATTGATAGTTGGTCCAAAGTCCGATGCTCGGCTCATAGGTTCCTCTTCTCTAGCAAAAGAAAACCTTGATTGATTGCTATTCTGGATTTTCCGTGAACTAGCCAGGTGCTGAGGTGAAGTTAATGACTCATCCCATGAGTAAGAGTCCATAGACAAAATATTTGATATTATGCTGCTTTCCCCCTCATCAGCGGCAACAGGATGACTATGACTGGCTGCTTCACCTTCAAATCTTCCCAGAAGTGAACTTTTGTTCTCATTACTTGGAAACAAATAAGTATATTCGACACCATTCACTAACTCAGAAGTACTGAGTTCATTCTCGTGATGTCCATTTGACATAACAGGATGACTAGAAGCTGAAACTATCAAATTGTCTTTTGTATATACAATTTGCCTATCCACATTGACCCTGACTGAAGCATCAGCGTTATTATGCAGTGGAGATTGAATATTAGAATGCTGTGAAAGACAAGAAGAATGAGGAAAATCTGGTCTCCGGTTTCTGTTAGAAGCATACTTGGGATCCTTAAGTCTTTGCTTATCAAAAGATAATAGATTATCTTCCATCTCAAGTGAATCAACTTGCGAGGCGTGCGTCTGCGTTTCCAATTTCATCTGAGACTGACTATTTGAGGCATAAACCTCAACAATCGGTAATGAAGATTTTCCAGAGGTTTGAGATGTCAATGTTTCCCCAATGTGATCATCATAGCCATTCTGCAACTGTTGAGGTCTATCAATGCTCATTGAAAAAATTTCAGAGCATATATTTTCAATTTTTCCATCCGTAGAATTGTCGGTATCTTTGTCTGAATCAGGTCCATAAGACTTTAGGGATTGATCAATTGAGTCATTGGTACCGGGTGGCATGCTGGCATCTCTACCCTGGTCCTTGGGTGTAGTTTTACCATGTTGCCTGTTTATAGGTGAAGTAACAGAAAGTACAGACGTGGAGGAACTGTTCAAAATAGTTCTGCCATCTGTGCTTGAATCCTTTTTAACAGGTTCTACAGTTTCCAGTTTGCTTTTGTCTCGACTTGTGTTGCTTTCTTCACTAGGAACCAGCTTCTTTTCAAAGTCACTGTGCAACAAAGAAACCTGACTAGAGCTAGCAATTGCAGTAGAAAATGTCCCTGGACCATAGCAGGCATCAGGTTTCTGCTTATGTACTCCATTGGAACATGGCATACTTGTGGACAAGGGTTGATTATTGAAAGCACGAGTCCCCCTAGTAAAGGCAATTGAATGCTGAGAAACAGTGGCATACGCAAATTGAAAGAGACCACACATCAGTAATTGACATACCACGAGGCTCCAGCAGGTAGAGCAGCAGATCTACCAGAGCTGCTATTTGGAGGAGAAACTCTAATGCTATTTGCCAAATTCTGTTCAGGACGAAAACTTTTGTTAGTGGGGAAAAACAATCCAGATATTTCAGCAGCAATCAATGCTTAGATCACCATTGCCACAAGATATACAAACTAAAATTCCACAGCACGGTATCATATAATAGATGTGACAGATGTTTGTACAACGAACGATTACTGAAATATTTCCAGAAAGTATTTTGAAGACTTCACACAGTCAAAGTTTGTAAAAAGTCAGGTGGTTTGGGGAAAAAGAAAATCTTACATTTGTATGTGTAGCAGTTTTACTTAGAGGCTTCCCGGAAAATACGTTGCTGCTATTGCAGTAGTCATCTGCTGGGGGTGGTAACACACTTCCTGAATGCCGTTGCATGCCATTTGTTGCACCAGTAATTTGTTGAACTCTACTCCTTAAAAGCATTAGCTAAGTTCATTAGCTACTCGCCAAGTTATCACAGAAGAACCAATAAAAAATCCAACAAAAAGTTGAACATGATATAATTGGAGATACAGAAGAACACTTTGTAATCACAAGTTTAAAAAGCAAAAACAAGAAGAAAAATTAGCTAGGAGAAAAGGAACAAAAACTGATATGTAAGAATGCGTCTCTTCCAAATACTCTTGCATATAAAAATAATAACAATATCCCCGCCCCCTCACCCCTCAAAAAAAAAAAAAAAAA